>OU015770.1:9425630-9494345 GCA_907173295.1 Fagus sylvatica | reverse complement strand
ATGTTCCTCTGATAGTGCATGCCATATAATGGACTTTCAAAAGTTAGCTACAAGACATTGTATGAACTAAAACATTTAAAACTCTACACCTCATTCATTAAGGAAATTGAATAATACTCAGAATGTACCCCGAGTTTGGTTTCTTACTTAATATGTTTTACTAAAGTTTCTTTACCCAGCAGACTTGCACACATTGGCATTAAGCTGTTATACGCTACCAATTGCAGCTTAGGTTAAAGCATTTAAAATTGCAAGTGAAATATCAGTGCACCCAGAAAATGTCTGCAGGCATCTATTAAAAAAACCCTACTAAAATACCAGAGACACCCAGGACTATGCTTAACAGATGACTACTGGGTAACATAAAGTACCTCCTCCTTACAATCTTTCAATCTTTTGATGATCAACTCCCAAGCAAGCCATTATACCTCATGCTTCTTGTTATCCTTCAAAAACTATTTTCTGTTTTTATTTTTCCTTTATTTATTTATTTTTTTTTATAAGTAATAAGTTTTATTGATTATTGAAAGAAGATTACAACAAGGACACTAGCTGTGTACTTGGCAAATTAATTTCGAATGGAACAATAATCAAAGAATTCCAACAAAGTAGAGAAAGAAAACAAACTATAGGCAGTCATCCAATCAAATAAGGTGCATAAGAATAAAGTCTTCTAGTCTAGGATGTTTCGTTCACGGTCCTCAAAGGTCCTTGCGTTTCTTTCCCTCCATAACCTCCACATCACACAATGTGGAACAGCTTCCCAAACATGCCTGTTCTTATGCCTTCCCAATCTACCCTTCCAACTGGCAAGAACGTCGACAATCTGCTTTGGCATTACCCAGTACATCCCAAATGAGCTAAAAGCCATATTCCACAATTCTCTGGCCAAATCACAATGAAGGAACAAATGGTCCACTGATTCCCCATCAGCCTTGCACATGCAAGGCCAACTCACCAAAATTATATTCCGTCGTCATTCCATGTCAAAGGTTCCCACTCCTGTTTTTATTTTTCCTTTCCTTTTCTTTTTTTCTTTTTTTATTTATTTTATTTTATTTTTCTTTAGGGGGGTGGGGGGGTGGGGAATCTCATACACACACTAAGGGGAAGCCAAACTTTTAGTAAGCTTACCTCTGCTCTTTCTCTTGATCCCTCTGGAGGATATATATCCTTCACCCATTCAACCTCCGCAACACGATAACTGCATAAGAGTTAAATCATCAAGGAATGAAGTCTAACTTAAAAACCAAAAAAACTGCATAAGATATGATAGGCAGTAAATAACAAATGTATGAAGATGATGATGACTCACCCATCTTGATCCCAAGATTGGACAATGCGAAATCTTCGTCGACTTTCAATCTGCAAATAAAAATTGGACAAATTTTATTAAATATAAAAAATGGATATTAAGAAAAGGAACTATAAACGGCCATATCTCCATATATCTATATATATAGAAAGCATTAAAAATTCCTTTACGTCAATTATGTGAGGTATGGTCATAGGGAAGCATAACTAATTCACTTCTACTTAACTGAAAAGATTGAATTGCTAAGTAATTCAATAGGCATCACTGAAATTAAATCTAAAATGTGCACCGCAGGAAGTAGTGGTTTGTTTGCAGGATACTCTCTGGTAGGAAGTCTTTCAGAGATTCTGTGGTTGCCAGGGTTAGTTTTAATGATGCAAAAGGTTAGGAAATATTGTTGGTCTTGATGCAAGAATAGAAACCAGGTTGGTTTTAGGTGTTTCTGATACTTGTTTATGGTGAGATGAGGTAGATTCAGATATGCTTTTGTGATGAAAATTTAAAGAAAATAGGGGTCAGCCATGATTCACACAGTGCTGGATATTAAAACTAAGATGAAAGATTCTAGGCTTCACATGTAGATTTTATTAAGAATCACATCTTGACTTAAGGTTATCTCACACAATTCATTAAATTGAAACCATACCAAACATATAAGAAGTACTAAACTCTATGTCAGGGGATACTAATGACCACACATGAGGACAATAACACAACCCAAATTAAGATTCATGGGCCATGACTAAAGCCCATGGCCAGAAATTTGTAAAGGACAGAAGTACCCAAACATCTAAATTTTTTTTTTTTAAATAAAAAACACAAAGATAAAATTAAAACAGCAACTTATTGAAGAAAAGAAGACTAAAAATAAGACTCATTATTAAGATTGAAAGTTAAGACTCATTATTAACTAGACTACGCATTTTAAGGTTCCAACTACACCCTGCATCAAATATAGACCATGCCCATTATTTTGAACAACATAACTTACTTTTCCAATAATTTATTTCTTTATAATTTTTTCCAAAGAATTTCTTGCTGCCTGTGTCAGTTAGACCCCTATGTTTCAACATGTTATAAAATATCATGAAAGGTTTTCAATGTCTTGGATAAGGCCACATCATCATAAAAGCATGCAAGATCACAATAAACTTTTTGCATTTGCATGGCATGGACTAAGAAAATTTCAGTGACAAGCTTATTTCTTGCAAGCAGCCTCCAATATATACATATATATAGGGAGAAGTGTCACCTGAGCTAGAGCTCACGTATATGAAATAGAACTCCGTTCCTTTGCATTGGTAGGTTATACAGGTTGTTATGAACACGATAACAATTTTCTTGTAAGGAAATTCAAATTTTAGTGAGTTTTAGAGAATCACTTCCTGGACTTTCTCCCAAATAACATAGAGAACCCTATGTAACAAATCAAAATAGATCATCAAGTGTTAATTTGCAATGTTAAAAGAAATGCAACCAGTCTGACTAAAAAAGCTTCATAACCAAGAAAATGCCTCATCAAATATTTTAAAAACAATGGCATTTTCTGGTCATAATAGAAAAAAACTAGAACTTATAAATATATACGAGCAGGAAAAAACAAGAGATCTATTTTCAAAATTAAAACAAAATTTGAAGTATAAATACAAGGAAGAAAACAGTCACCTCTAGATAGAAACGTCCATCTGGAAGTGGCTCACACCTACATCAATAAACAGATCAATATCACTAGATTTTGAAAATGGTATATAAAAAGTGAGGTTTAGAAGAAAACAAGTAAATGGTACGCATGCTAGCAATATTTTAAGGGGCGAAAACGGATCAAACACTTACTCAGTAATCTCTACTTCACAAGCAAAATCAGCTATGGAACCTGTTGTAGAATCAATGATAACCTACATGATTAATGGACAAACCACATCCAGTAACAGTGAGGAATTCTTGGTCAATCTGATATACCTTAAGAAGGAAAAGTGAAAGAAAAGGACCAGTGACAATAATCTACCATTCCCATCCGATGGTTTCCTTCCATTATCCTCCTCACCTGTTGGTCAAGTAAACATAAATAACAATAACATTATTTGCATGAAAAGATTTTTTTTAAGGAGATATACTTAACAACTGGATTCGTTTTTCTTTTTCTTCCAAAGGGGAAAGAGCTTCAGACCTTTTTTTTTTTGTAAGTACTCAAACAGAAACTTAAGATTTCTGTTAAGACCCATCTCATCCCATGTATTTATCTTAATTGACCTTTGCCAGCAACTTACAATAAGACAACAAAAGACTACTCTATATTGCATGCTTACCACATTGGTATAAACAATTCCATGTGTTTTGCGCAGCCAGAGCTAATTATTATTCCTTTCTGTTTCTAAGGAGCTTAGGAGCATTTCTAGTTGTTACCATCTACATTATTAAATGAGGCGACAAAATCCCTGATGCTAAAACAAAACTTGACTTGGAAGTGATATATATATATATATATCAAGAGAGAGATAAGTGGCAGCAGTGTACTCTAAACTTTGATCAAACAAACATGTTTCATATAAAGAATCATGTGGCCAGACCAACTACCAAAACAATTCTCACAGATTAATAGATGCCCTGTTCCAGACACAGAGTCTTATTGGATAATGAGTATCAAGGAACAAGTTACCCTCAGGTTAGCTATAAAATTACTACAGCAGCGATCAGTGATACAACCCCAGGCGCCGCCCCAAAAAAGAAAAAAAGAAAAGGAAATCCACTCTCATAATATTAATAATAACCCTTTTGAAGGTTCAAAGCTATCATCACACAATATTGATATGTGGAGAAACTCTCCTAAGCCACCATGTTCACTATCCTTTTTGCTTAACCCAACCACTCTATGACAAGTGCTCACCCTTAATTTATAAAACAATTGAACTTAGCTATTTGATGCAAGGGTTCCCAAATGTTCTGTTACATGCAAAGGTAGTTCATCCTATGGATGTACTAGCACATCCATAATTTACCCATATATCTTAATTTCAACAAAATATAAGAAAGCCAGACAAGAAGATAAGTAATCAGTTTACTGACTCACCATAAGCCTGTACCGGGGTTCAAATATGTGGAGTGGGAACCTTTGACATGGAATGACGACATCCATGACAAAAAGAGGCATCAAATCAACACCGAGGTTTGTCAAACTCTCATGCTCTGACTTCCTTTCAGCATATTCCTCTGGGAAGTTCTTTTGTATAATGTTGTTAAGTGTCACACTGGTAAAAACCCAAGTGAGGTTATAGAATGTAAAAAACAATCTTTATTACAACAAATTAAGCAAAGGAGTAACTCCAGAAAGAAAAAGTTCATTCTCCATCCTCACTAGCTTTTATTGTATGATTAACATGGCACTTTGGCGGAAAGGGTGGATGGATGTCTAAAGTACCCACAGGGCCGTATGGCGTTGGGTTGTGGAAATTTATTTGTGCTAGATGGGATACTTTCTGCAAGTTATTGAAGTTTGAAGTGGGGGATGGTTCTCTTATTCGATTCTGGGATGATGTGTGGTGTCTTGAGCAGCCTTTGAAGTTTGCATATCCGGAATTGTATCGTATTGCCTGTAACAAAGAAGGTGTAGTGGCTGACTTTGTTCAATTTAGTGGTGAGGTTGTGCATTGGGATGTAGATTTCACTCGGATGGTGCAAGATTGGGAGCTTGAGTCTATATCCTCCTTCTTGGAAGTTTTATATTCAGCCAAGATCAAGAGATATGAGCAGGATAAGCTGTGTTGGCAACCTTCTCCATCTATTGGTTTTCAGGTAAAGTCCTTCTACAATCAGATTAGTTCTAATGGGGCTGGCTCTTTCCCTTGGAAAAACATTTGGAAGGCTAAAGTCCCCCCAAGGGTGGCTTTCTTCTCTTGGACAGCAGCTTCAGGAAAAATTTTAACGTTGGACAATTTGTGCCGGCGTGGTATCATTTTAGCTAGCTGGTGTTGTATGTGTAAGGCCGATGGGGAATCTATCGACCATCTTCTTTTTCATTGCCCTTACGCTAAAGAGTTATGGGATATGATCTTTGCTTTGTTTGGAATTCATTGGGTGATGCCTAAGCATGTTATTGAGGTGTTCTGCTGCTGGCAAGGGAGCATGGGGAGACATAAGAATATGGTGATCTGGAAGGCCATTCCACATTGCTTAATGTGGTGTATTTGGAGAGAACGTAATGCGAGAATCTTTGAGGGATGTGAGCTAAGTACTGCGGAATTGAAACAGCTCTTCTATCGTCTTCTTATGGAGTGGATGACAGCAATAGGCTTAGTTATATTCTCTAATCTAATTGAATTTATAGATTTCTGTTCTTTGAGCTGATTGAGCTATTTGTATTCTTTCGCCTAGTATACGCCTAGTGTACTTGGTTTCTTCAATAAAATTATTACTTATCAAAAAAACAATTGTATGATTAACATGGCATACATGGTGAAGAGGATAGCTTGACATAAAGGTCCCGATCAAAAGAATTTTTCTAGACTTAGATTGACCCAATAGGAAATTTCAAGTTCCTTTACACTAATCATTGAGCTCCTTATGGCGTGTTTGGAAGTTTGGAGGGGAATGAGAGTAGAGAGTAAGGGAGGGAAGGGGAGTGGTTACCCCTTCCCCTTGTTGGGATGTTTTAAAAATTAAGTAGGGGAGGGGGGAATAGATATCCCTCCCCTTTGTTTGGATGTTATAGGGGGAGTAGAAGGGATTGACATGATCATATTAATTGACCATCATGGTCTTCATTTACTAATTTTAAAGAAATAAATATAAATTGACATAAATTGACATCATAATGTTAAACTTGACAATTTAAATATTTTAAAAATAAATGGAACCACTCCCCTCCCCTCACCCTCCAAATGACCCCAATTTGGGGGAATTATAAAAGAGGAGTTGGAGGGGTATCTTACCCCTTCTAATCCCCTCTACTCCCCCCTCAGTCCCCTCCATCCAAACATAACATTAACAAAGTCGAATATTAATTTGGACAGGCATGGGCCAACAAGTCAAATGATTATGGTCATGCATAAATCATTGCATTTGCAAACTACTTCTCCTAGGTTGAAACAATGGATGGCAGCTCCTAGACCGACTAACATGCTCAATTCATACAGCATGGGTAGGAGAAAAAAAAAATTAGAGTCGAACCATTAACATGAACATTTCAATTATCATTTCCACATAAGCAACTCACCTGACTGCACATGTTCTAGGACTAATAAAAAGAACGGTTCGGCACAATGGACATTTGTTACCTAATATTTTCAATGCAGTGGTTAGAAGGAAGTAATGTGATATGAATGTATTATGGAAAATTTTATCAACAACAGCAAGGTGCTCACCACGATCCATGGACTGAAATAGACATGAGCGGCAAAAAGAATGTCCACAAGAAGTTGTAATGGGTTTATATAGTAACTTCAGGCAAACAGTACAATCGAAGTCATCAGTCCGTTCTGGCTTCCCATGGCTTCTCCTCCCAATTAAACTGGTTGATGTTCTCTCCAAATTCTGAAGAGAAGCACGAAGACGATTGCTACATATTTCCAGGAACAAACACAAAATTTATTCAGTGTAAAAATTAAATAAAAATGCATGAACATATCTCCAACAGACTTTAACAATTAAATAAATTATTATCACCTAAAAGGGTCAATCTGAAGACCCGATAGAATAACATCCCGGGCAATCTCATACTTCTCCAACTGCAGATCCAAAACAAGGTTATTTATCAAGTATTCATAATTGGATTCATTTCTAAGTTCACATTTTCTCAACTTTCCATTTACCCAAATTATCATCCATGGAAACTATTTATGTATTTCTTTTTTTTTTCCCACCTACAATTCATAATTCTTTCTATGTTTTAAATATTGAGAACCATAATTCAAATGCCTTATGCCTTGAGGCTTACAACTCACCACAAGTGAGACCCAGCCCCTGGGTACATTAAGAGAATTTCAGAAGGAAAAAAAAAAAAGATAGAAACACATTCATACCAATATGAGAGCATTGGCCTTTAGAGTGTATGATTTCACTGAATTACTTTGGAGGTTATTCAGCTTCTCAGCATCCTTCAAAGCAAGCTGAATTTATAATTAACCAATACTTGTTAGAATGTATGCAAAGGATTTTTCTTTTTTTAAGCCATATAAAGCAAAGCTATAACACATACCTCAGCATGTGTTGTCGGATCCAGCCCATTCAATGGTCTATATTCTGAAGTTGATGGAGGTCTGTGTTTCAGGTAATGGCTAATCCTGGTTGAACGAAGTTGTTGTAATTGAATGTTAATGGTTCAGAATATGTATTAAATCAAGCACAAATCACTAATCTAGCTGTTAAATGATCCTTAACCTGATATAAGCAGCACTTCGGTTGCCGATGATAACATGATCACCTGGTTTAATGTTATTGGCTCTAGAGTAACAATTGATTGCCTGAGAAGAAACTCAATCAGCAATTTACGGAAAAGAATATAATTAAGTGTTCTCGTCTAATATAGTGTCATTGCCAAATCTCATATTGAAAGTGTTTTATGGGCAATTTTCCATTACCTCTTCGAATCGATTGGCTCGAAATGCTTCATTTCCATTCTGCATGAAATCCAAAACATGACTAAATGTGTCCCATTGCACTGATCCCTGTCCTTCATTTTCCTGCAATTCAATCAACGTTTATAAGTTCAAATTCACAAACAAATCAGCATTAAACTCACAACAGAACAATAAATTCTCAACAAAACTAGAAATCAGAAATAAATGCAAGAACATAAAATCTATCTCTTACTATATGTTTGTTACTTAAAAATAATAACTTCCATCAATTCAAATTCCTCGGATTTCTCACTAACCAAACAGTTGGAATAACAAAAACCGAAGAAACGCAATCAAAGTCAATCACTTCTGTTTCTTTCGTACATTTTCTCAGCAACGAGACAATATGAAGAGAATTAAAAAGAGAAGAAACAAATTCGGACAAAGAAAACAAGGACGCACCGTTTGGTTCCTGAGAAAATACTGGGAAAAAAAAAAAGAACTCAATTTTCTAGTAATCAGTTTCTCAATACTATACGTACGGTCAGTTGAGTGACGGTTTCTCGTTATCTCAGTTCCTATACCGTTAAGAATTTAAAGAGCTTTTTTTTTTTCTTTTTTTTTTTTCAATTTTCTCAGCAACCAAACAATAAAAAAAGAATCACTAAGATATATGAGAAGCTGACCAAAATGTAGTCCTCCACGTCGTCGAGGCTTTCCGTAGTGAACGACGAAGCTGCCTCACCAGACATTGAGAATTTGATCCACACAAAAGCCAAAGAGATAGATAAAGAGAAAATCAAGGACAGTAGAATTGGAATTGAGAATTGGAAGCGAATCGATTATGAATCATTTAATTAAAAGAAGGAGAAGGAATGAGTGTGATTTCGTGTGAAGGTTTAGCTTCGTGTGCGAGCCTGTGTCCCTCGTTGCATATACGGACCAAATTCCACTACGTATTACAAAATTTTAGGGGCTGAGAGATTTTTGGATTTTGCCTCTTAAACTTTAAAACTTCTGGTTTACACTCCTTTTTTTTTTTCTATTTTCTTTTTTTTATATAAATATAAGATGAATGGAGATGAAAGATTGTGCGAGTGAGATTGGAAGATGGAAATTGATAGGGAGAGTTGGTCGTGACTATTGGCCTTGTGGCAGAGGGATTAGTCATTATTCATTTCGTCTTGTCTAGTCTAATGAATGAATGATTCTGTTGGATTTGACTTTTGAGTGGGACTGGCACCAGCACAGCTCTGCTTAATTACTTCTTACACACACACACACTTTACTTGACTTTTTTAAGTTTTTACTGCCTGCAGCACCAACACCGCTCCTCTATCGCGCGTGCCTTTCTTTATCAGATTCTTGCAAGAGAGAATCAGGGTATGTTTGGGAACACGTCCTCACTTTAAAAACACGTTTTAGGAATAGAGACAAGAGATTCATTCCCAAATCGCACGTTATGCTTTTTCGTTTTTACCAATGACAAATATAAGAAACTGTAGCGGAATATCGCTGTTTTTGGGTCTCCACTAGATTGTCAAACGGGCACTAAATATTTTTTTTCTTAATAGATAAATTAATACACGTGCCGTTATTTTATGAAAAGTTTTTTTTTTTTTTTGGTAAAATTATTTTATGAAAAGTTAGATGAACAGTTCACGCATGTGAAATTCAGGTTTGTAATATATTCCCTTCCACCGCAATTTATGTGGGATCACATGCCATTTTATGCCAAAAGCTGATCTCATCGACCATTATTCCGAAATTAAGGTTTTTATGTTTATAATATGATGGCCAAAATGCAAAGAGACCCCATGGGGTTTTGGTCAGTTGCAAACTGACCCCCTGGGGTTTCAATTTTGCATAATAACCACCTGGGGTTTATGGATCTATAAAATTAACACCTCACCTAAACCACAGTTTAGTTTTCTGTGAAAGATAACAGAAATAAAATAAATTTGCAGCCGTTTGTGAGTGTTGTTGTATTGGGTACAGAGAAGGCTTAATATGTCAGTTGTTTTTGTGAATTCTTTTTTGTTGAATTTATTTCTATTTTGAAATTTTGATCTGTCTGTGGACTTTGGCAGAGATCATTTTTGTTTTGGAAAGGGTTTAATCTGATAAGTAGGAATTGTGTGGGGTTGTGGCGAGAGAGAGAGGCGAGTCATTGATGGAGGGATTTGAAATGGGTTTCTGGGGCTTGGCTTTGACTCGCCTCTCTCTCTCGCCACAACCCCACACAATTCCTACTTATCAGATCTAAACCCTTTCCAAAACAAAAATGATCTCTGCCAAAGATCCACAGACAGCATCAAAATTTCAAAATAGAAATAAATTCAACAAAAAAAAATTCACAAAAACAACTGACATATTAAGCCTTCTCTGTACCCAATACAAAACACTCACAAACGGCTGCAAATGTATTTTATTTCTGTTATCTTTCACAGAAAACTAAACTGTGGTTTAGGTGAGGTGTTAATTTTACAGATCCATAAACCCTAGGTGGTTATTATGCAAAATTGAAACCCCAGGGGGTCAGTTTGCAACTGACCAAAACCCCATTGACAAAGGTTTAAAAGTTCACTTGATCGAGAGTTAAACAAACTTTTTGTGAGTTTTGTTTCGCCATGTAATTTATGTGGTTGTTTTTATCTTTATGCTCTTTGAATGTAATTTAAACATTTAGTGGACAACTTTGATTATTAGTTCTATAGTTTGGGATCAAGATACAAATGGTTGGAGGCTACTGGCTGAGGAAGAATATAGAAGACAGCCGTCTTGATTCTCTTGTAAACGGCAACCGGCGAAGACGAGAAGCACTAGACAAAACCCACTAGTCCTATCTCTTTTTAACGAACTCAATTTTCGAATCTTGAAGTGGAGCATTATTAATGATATGGTAACCAAGAGCTAGAAACTTTTATAAAATGTGTTTGAAGTGAACAATTAATATAATTAAAGTAGGAGTATTGTCAAAAAAAATATATATCTATAATATAAATTAAAACTCGAAACTGAGAGAAAGTTTTTTGCCTCCTCCAAAGCTTGCCACGTCAGATTTCTTCTATCAAGAAAATTCCACCTCTATTTCACTCTCTCTCACACACTTCCTCTCTCTCTCTCTCTCTCTCTCTCTCTCTCTCTCTCTCTCTCACACGTTTGTCCCAATTAATAATTAATTAATGCTTAATTATTTTTGTTGGGCTTTTATTTTTTTTACGTTTTTTGTCTTTTGAGTTTTGACTTTCATTTTTTTTTTTTTCATCTTCCCCATTTAATTAGATACCCTACCCTTTTCACTTATTAAAATATTTCACAGTTGAAAGGGAAATGTTTTTTTGGGATTTTTGACCATAGGAGTCAAGTATAGCAAGCTTGATCTAAAAATGAAAATTATAGTACAATACATTCTAAAACTTGCTAATATGGTATAGTACAATACATTCTAACGAATATAAACCATTGTCACCTTTCAATTCCCACTTTTTATTCAAACCGGATAACATCATGCCTCCCACTTTCAATATAAACCATTTTTTTCCTAATTTAATTCTTTCCCATTTACAACCACAATTAATATTTTCTCCTATTTTAATTCATTCTCATTAATTTTATCCTTATCTATAGAGATTTCCTAACCAATCACAATTAATTTAGCAATCAAATTAATTAATTTTTTCCTCTCTTGCATGACTCCTCATCTAACACTATCCCTCTCCAATTCAAAGTTTCAAGCCTATTTTCTCTCACTCTACACGTTTCTACTTCTTTTTTTCCTTCCCCAACAAATGCAGCCTCCAAGAAAAACGGAAATTGGATTAAGTTCTCCCATTTTTTCAGCTTCCCATTTACTCCATCAACATCTAAATATTTCTAATTCAAACATTTAATTCAGCCCTCCTTCAACTCTTTGTCTCTCAACTTTTCATCTCCCTGTCAAAACTAATTGTCTCTTCAAATCCTTCAATTTCTACCCCCATTGGAGTATAAAACCTCTCTCTCCACTACCACAAAAATTGCCAAAATGCTTTCAAAATTGGGGAACTCTTCTTGAAGTGAGTTTTTTCTCATTTTTATTTCATTTAATTTTTGTTCTATTTTCAATTTCTTTGCAAACATATGTTGTTTGGAATATATACAATATATCCCATATAAGTTACATATATATATGGTATCTTAGTCTAATTTCTTTGCAGAAATATGCTGTTTGAGATATATACCATATATATATCCCATATATGAGAAGGGATCAAAATTACGTGGGAGCAGCAGGTTTGGAAACTGGAGAGCCCAGAAGGACGAAAAGATTATTTTCAAAAAGAACCACATTTGTTTTGTGAGAAGCTTTTCGTTAAGCCCAAAGAGTAAAAAAAAAAACAACAACAACAAATTGGGTCATCATGAGTATCAATTAATGGTATCTAATTTGTTTGAAAACAGATACCATATTATCAACCACAATAATTTTTGTTCATATGCATATTACCAATTGAATTTTTTTTTCTTTTTATTACTTATATATTTGCATTATTTTCTGAGTGGGTTTATTTCCTCCTCCTTTTTCTCCACCTTTTTAATTAAGTGTCAAAACTCTAAACTTTGGTTCTTATATATTAGTATAGATAAAAATCGATTGTTTGATTGGAAAGTAATGATAAAGATGTTGAATTATTGTAATTATAAATTATTATACCATTGTTTTTCATGAATTCCGTGCATAGCACGGGTTTGCGACTAGTATAATTAAAGTAGGAGGAAGAAAAAACAACGGCAATTTTGGCTGGGAGTGTATGGTTTATATGTGGGCTAATAAGGTGTGTTTCATGAAGAGCCACGTTCACGTGGTAACATCCATATTTTTTTAAGTTATGTATTCCATAATATCCATATTTTTTAAAGTTGGGTTTTATTCCATATTCGGCTCTAGAGTCTAGTCCTGAAGAAGGAATGGGACAGTATGCGAATGAGGCACTCATAATCCGGCCCGTAACATTCCGTTGCCATCGTGTGCACGCAAATGTCATACATGTGAGGTCAATGCAACCATCAGGACAAAAAAACAAAATCCTTTCTTAGCTTGTTCTGTCTTTTGCCTTTAATGTATGTCTGCACCGATTATACTAGTGCCATCACTCATCATAGCCATAGCTTCCACATTCAATTGAGCTCTCGATAGCCCGTAACCGTAAGGGATAGTTCAATTGGCTAGACATTGGGTTTAATTCCCAAAAAGATCACTAGTTCGAGTCCTCACTTACCCGATACATGATGGGAACATTTATCTAAGATCTGTTTTTTAAGAATGGGCCCAAACGTCCTTGCTTTGACCAGATTCCACGTCATCCAAAAAAAAAAAAAAGCTCTCCAACTAAGTTTGATAAATATACAAAATCACATGAGGTACCCCCAAACAGCCAAGGTCCCTCCCCACTCCTAACCAAGTTTCTTGTGTTTTGTGTGTGTTTCTTAATTTTTTTTTTTTTACTAAATGAAAGTTGAGAAGAGTCGATTTTTAGATCCAACCCAACATTTTGTTTTTACTGCAGTGATAGGCGCAGGACTTGAAACATCACTGTGAACCAATTATAAAGGAAAAACATATTTAAAATTTGATTTATCAAATGGTAATCGAGTCATTTTGCTTTGAAGGTTATTGTTTACAAATCATAGAAGAAGAACATTTTGGTTTTGGAGGCTAGCCAAGGTTGTTAATAAAGAACTTGTTCAAAAACAATAGAATGAGGATGTCCCTAATGATCATACCACAAGAAAGAAATAGTCTTGACGCCAAAGTGAGCATATGGCAAATGGTTTGAAGTTGAATTTGATTTTGAGCTTGAAAGGTCAGTGTAAGTGTAAATTGGGTAAAGGTCTTGTTCACTCTTGCCTTTGTGAAGGAGTTTCCACGTAGGTAGATCCTAAATCAAGAACGTGTTAGGATCAAATTGCAAGAACATTTATTATCCTTGCACAACCGATGCACTGACAACTTATTAGAGAAAAGTTTGGTAACTCTTAGATCATTTTTCAGTTTGAAATTATGTAAGTGAGTTAAATTGGGATTTACAAGCCAGCAAGTCCATTGTTGTGTTGATTGATTAGAGCAAGCCATGGCTACTAGTTTAGTTGGCGGTTGTTTACCTTGATAAGAAGAATTCACTCCATAATAACAATCCAAATTATTCATTTCAAAATGGAAAAACATGATTTCAGGAACTTCATGGTAGAATTACTCTAAGAACTCTAAAGGATTCTAATTCGCATAAGAGATACCTTCTCTTGTTTTAGCGGATCCAATTGGCAGACAAAACCTAACCAAAGCCTTAAAACAATTTTAACATTTGGGGCCCAGACATTAGGGTTCACAAAGATCCAATTCACAAAGATGGCCTCGTGGGCCATTATAGTTTTACACCTCAACCAAGATGCATCGTCTATCATACAATGGTGAAACCTTCTCCTAAGTCTGCGGTTTTCCAAATGGTCACGTGTAGGTAGATAAAATAATGATTCCGCACGCTCTTGCACCAACTTGCTCAAATGAATGAAATTGCTGCAACATTGAGCCAGAAAACTATACTCAGTTGATTCTTTTAAATGCAATATCTTGTCTACTGCACTCTCCCTTTCTCATGGTGTCACTGTACTAAATTTTGATTTAATCTAACCTGATCTAGACAAGGATTTTTTGCTTTGAATTGAAAATTCTTGCTGTCAAACTTTTCAACAATCGTTTTTTATGCATGTCTCAGCTCCAAAAAAAGCAATAAACAGGAGAAACAGTAATCAATTTTTTCAGAGTAAATCTACTATTGTGAGCAAGAGAAACAGTAAATACATAGTATAATCTAGAGAAGCAATGCAAGCAATCCATGCCAATACTAAATATTCCTACCTTTGAGTTTGAAGACACTTTTTATGGACCAAAAACATGGTTATGAACTTAGGAGAATTATGTACCGGAAGATATATGACAATTTTTAGATGCTTTCTCCACAGAATAGAATATCAGGGGCTACTGTAAAGCCAATTATTGGAACTGATACAACCAAATTGCAACCGAATTTAACAATTAATACTTCATCCCAGCAAGCTGGAGAGGATTAAATCTTTCGTCTACTCCATTGTAATGAGGACCAAAACAGATACTTATGACTATTTCTTGTTCACTCCTGTTCTATTTTTCAAGCTACATAAAATGAGATCAGAAGAAAGTATGTGTTACTTGCCGTTATTAGCTTTGTCTTCCACTTACAGCAGAGAAGACACTAATAATCAAACAAAAAGAATGAGCAAGAAGTTTCTAGCCTACAAACACTTCTGTCTGTAATTAAAGCTTTGCTTTAGAGTTGGATGCAGGTATATAGAACAAAGATTAGTGTAGTCACAAATGCATTTAAAAGGGATTATTCTAAATTTTAAGTACTCAATGTGGCATAGGATGAAATCAGGTTCACAAATTAGAGGTACTTAGAGGGCACTTCATTGTAATTGTGATAGCAAACTTGCAAGGACAACCATGTTTTAAGATTTTAAAAAGGATTAGATCATTGAAAGCAAAGCAAAATAATCAACTTCATTTTCTATGTTACAGTGGAATCTAGAACTACACAAACATTAATTTACCTATCAGTCAATAACCTCTTAAGATTATCCAGTATTTGCCTATGTAATTCAAGTTAAACAATAAACCACCTAACTAACTCGACTAACACTATGTTTGGTTGCACTCGAGGGGAGGGAACGAAAGGAAAAGAGTAAGGCAAGGGGAAGGTAAAAGAAAAGGAAAATATTTTTCCATAGGCACGTTTTGGTACAGGGGGGGAAAAAGAAAAGAAAAGAATACACATCTTTCCTTCGTTTGATTTGCAAAAAGAAGAAAAAGGAAAAATATATATTTGTACTTTATCCTTTAACAGTAAACGGAGATATAGGAGGAAAGAGACAAAAAAGTGTGGTAGTAAACAATTTACGTAAAGGTATTAGTAATTTCTCAATATAAAAAGTATTTGATGATATTTACCTGCTTCCTTTCCCTTGGTCTCCCTCCAAATTGGGCAGACATGAAATTATGGGCCCAGATGAAATTAGCTCTTCCATTTTCATTCATACACCAAACAAAGGAATTAGATCTTCCTCACCTCCTTTTTCTTTTTGTTCTCATCTTTCTCTTCCTTCATCCAAACATAATGTAAATAGAAAGCTATAGAGACCCCTCTAACCCTCTTAGAGATAGAAGTTAATAAAATCTTCAATGCCAATGTGGAATTTGAACTGCATATGGAGAAAAAGGAAGAAGACTGTTATAAAAAAAGAGGAAAACAAAGTACAAGCTTTATAAACTAAAGTTAATTCAATTAAGCAACAATTTTTTACGCAACAAATTTTAAAAATATTTAAATATATTAGCCAGATGATGCACACCAATTTTCTGACGGCCGAGCTGAGCATAAGTTGTCCATTATTCCCCAAAACATGTCACATTCTCCAACAAGACTCGGATCAATTTGCATGATTCTGCAAGATGAATGAACATGGTAACTAAGGCACTTCAAGTGAAGTCATAAATTGCAATGACGCAAACACAATACAATTTTTGGCACATCAAATTATACAACCAGGGGAGGAATACTCTCTGAAATATGATTTCGGCCATAACATTACATTAGTTGATTACCAACAAACATAACTACAAGAATAAGTGTTCTCACATAAAAAGAATGCCTCATGAATCATGGCAGCTTTGTAGAAGGAGATATAAAGTAATCAAGGTTGAAGTGGAATTCTTCTTTTTTATTGTAATCATTCTTTTTCTTCTTTGCCACTTGCTCCCAGTTCTTTTTCCTGTCATCATTTCTTTTTCTTCTTTGCCTTTTCAATATTATTTGCCACTTGCTCCCGGTTCTTTGTTGTGGTGCAGTCCACAAAGCTGGCTTTTTCCAATTTCCTTGTTGGCTTAAAAACCTCAGTGATTGAAGTGTCCAACACATCACTTGAGCAACAAAGAGTAATACCCAATCCCATGGCTTCATTCCAGAGCTCTCTACCCTTCTCAAAGTCCCCTCCTCTACAAATTTTTGGAATTAGCACATCATAAACTGGCCCATAACCTCCCAATGAACTTCTCTTCATTCGCTCAAAGAGCTCAAGAGCATGATTCACTCTCTCAACTCCACATAGAATACCAATCAAATCATAGTAAAACTTACGATCTGGTATCAACCCCACCCCAATCATCTCATCCACTATCTGATTACCTTTACCATGTCTCCCAGTCAAGTACAATACCCTTGCAACAAGATAATAGGTAGTCCAATCTGGAGGACAACCTGACTTCTTCATTGTCTCAAGAATTCCACAAGACTCTTTCACTCTTCTTGTCCTTCCAAGACAAGAAAGCAAAATATTATAACTAATTGAGGTTGGGGCAATCTTATAAGACCTCATTTCCATCATCACATTCAAGGCCTCAGGAACAAGACCGGAAGGATTACGTTTAAGATTCCGCTCGCAAAGGCATCTAAGGAATGTGTTATAGCAAAATAAATCCGGCATAAACCCAGCCAACTTCATCTCTTTGATAATCCTTCGTGCTTCCTTCACATTCTCCTGCTCCGACCAACCATAAAGAAGGCTCCTGTAAATGCAAGGCTCTATTCCAGAAATCTTATCCTTGTGATGCCACACAACCCCTTCCGCTCTCCTAGCATGCCCTTTTGCACATAAAGAGCTAACAATTGCAGTGACTGTAACTCCATCTTGGGGGCACTTGTACTTGTCCAAGTTCTTGAAAATACCCAATGCCTCATCTTCTCTCCCCAGTTTAACCAATATGTCAGCTACAACACTAAAAGTATGAGTGTCCATTACCCGACCCTCCTTCCTAAGATCAGAAGTCAATATATCAATTGCCGTGTGATCATTCTTCTCCGCAAACACCCGAATGGCGTAATTGTAATCCTTGTCTTCCAAACCACACTTCAAATTCTTATGAGACCACAAAAAGAATCTCAACATTCTTCTAGTGGGTGCTTCATGTTTGCAAGAATCTATTATCTGGGTCACAATAGACGACGATAAAGAACCCGTAAATTTATTCAACCTCAACTCTAATTCATCCAAACCACCAACCGTGCTTGAAACAACACTACATAGCTCCTGCAGGGCAGGCAGTACCGGGTTTGGCAGCATTGTGCAGTAGAGAGATAAACAAACATGTCTGCATTTCTGGGTCTTGATATTTTGCAGCAAAAAGCTTTGCCATCTCGAAGATTTCATAATGAAATGCATTTTCTATAAGGAATTTCATCAAACACGTGGTGAGCATGCATCACATGAGGCTTTGCATTATTTGTTGTGTTTCAATCCAATTCACGGTGAAGTGCACTAGTTTGAGAGTGAATGAAATTATAAATTTGATTGGCTCACCTCTAAAGGCCTGCGTGTGTGTGGATCGGCAATCACCGGAGATGTAGAGGGATCGGGGTGGGTAAGACTCTTATAGAGAGGGAGAAGGAGATCGGAGGTCCAGTCACCAGTGTGAGTATTGAAGCAGACAAATTATATCCGATTATGACTAACTAAATAACTAATTAACAATCTTTATTTAGAGTATCAAATCCGTTGTAGTCTAGTTGGTTAGGATACTCGGCTCTCACCCGAGAGACCCGGGTTCAAGTCCCGGCAACGGAAATTTTGTTTTTGTTATCCGGCTTTTATTGAACCAATTATTTGAATATATATTACAAATGTTTATGACACATCATTTTGTGAAAAATAAAAAATTGCACCCTCTATTTTTCTTTTTCTCATTTCAATCCTTTATTTTTCTGATTTCAAATATAAAAAAAAAATTATGAAAAAAAAATTTAAATGAAAAAAATTGTTTAATAATATAACAAATTTTAAAAATTCAAAATAACTTGTTTTCCTTTTTATTTATTTACCATCTCTCTCTTTCCATCTAATGGTAGCAACTCATTGTAACGGCCCAACTCTCCATTACAATGGTATCCCATGTCTCTAATCCTACCCTAAGTTGTCGTCGTTGTCACAACGAGAGAGAGAGAGAGAGAGAGAGAGAGAGAGAGAGAGAGAGAGAGAGAGAGAGAGAGAGAGAGAGAGAGAGAGAGAGAGAGAGAGAGAGAGAGAGAGAGAGAGGTGTACATAAGAAAAATCCTAGATGAGGGAGACTTGGACCCTCACCATGACAACATCGACATGTCCGTTGTTAACAAGATGTTTTCAATATTACTTCCTATTTTATCTTATATATAATTTTGGATTTCATTTTAGTCCAAATCTTTAAGGGTTCATATATAGTAATTAAAAGTTTGTGAATTAAATTATGATAAAATCAAGCCACACATAAGGTAAATTATCATTTTTCCAAAAGAAAAAGGAAGGAAAAAATGATAAGGATGGCAAGAACATGTCAAATCTAAACCTCCTAACAGGGTGTAAGAGTTAAAACACTAAACAAATGGTTGGCTTGCCACAAAACACATACATCCAACTAAACCTTGAACTAACTCTGTTAGAAATTACAATAGATATAATACGATCCTCCCTATTTAAAATAAATCTATAATGAGGTTTTAGTCATATTGTTTTATAGAAGAGTCCAAAGAACACATATGCACTTGTGTGTATTTGCTAAATGAAAGTGATACTCATACAAGTGCCAAGTGGTAGCACATCTTGTGATAAAAAATCGTGAATTATATATTGTGTTCGGAAGTGTCTCACGTTTGACAGTTGGAAACACTTGTTTATAACGAACACTTTCCCCACCAGCTGCTTCGTAGTTGTGGGGAGAGAAAAAAAAAAATGGTGGATGATGATCTGGTTCACGAGGATCCGAAAGACTGGGAACAAATCCAAGCCTCTTTCTCATCACAACCCCACAACAAAATCCAATTCAAAGAACGGTCCATGGTTGTGATCAGAGACTCTTCCACCATCTACAATGACTACTCCATCTTCCCACCAATCAACCATGAAAATCTCTACATTTCCTCACACATCAGTCAAGAACAACAATACCCATTATCACCTTCGTCTTCTTCTTCATCATCATCACCACCATTTCCATTTTCATCATCTTTTTCGTCATTATCATCATCCTCACCGTCCGATTTCATAGCTTTAGGCCCACAATCAGCTCCGCCGTCCGATTCCCGGGTTAAAAGAGCCGGCGAGTTGACGAGGTGGATTGGTATTGGGTTTGAGGTCTTACGTTGTAAGGCTTTGGCATTGGTTTCCTCGTTTCGAAATTATCATGCCACCAAAGGGGCATTTTGGTCATTTGGCCCTCTTGCCGCCGCGGCGGTGGTGTTTTGGATGTTATTCATGCGGGCTCGGCGGCGGCGGCGACAAAAGGAGAGTTTGGATCGTTTGATGGAGGTCATAAAGGAGAAAGATGAGGTTGGTTTTTAATTGTTTGGGTTGTGTTTGTTGTAATGCTTATGTTAATAATTTGTTATGATAAGTTTTAGTTGTTCATGGAAATTCCATTTAGTTAAAATTGTTGGTATCACTAACTGATCAGAAAATTAGATTAGTAACACCCATCATGCTTAATTATTGAAATTCATGTCTTTGATTATTGTAAATGCAATAAGCTGAATGATTAGCTTGTTTATTAGATTCCACATTTGGTATTCTATCCTTTTACTTAAATTTGGGTTTGATAATTTTGTAGAAAATTACGCAACTCTTGGACCAGATTGCTCGAATGAATGAAGTGCTGATAAGCCCGTCACAAAGATCTGCTATCAAAAATGTCAAAGTGATTCCATAAGGGACGTCATTTGATAGCAACTCTCACATTTGACATTAACTAAATTCATTGCTGTGGTTCTGTTACATGTTGTGCTCAAATCTTCAATGTTATATGGAAATGCTTCTCCAGATGCCTGTGACTGTGAGGCTACACAACCTGGTTGCAGTTCCTGTCATATCCGAACACCACTGATTTTTTAAGTATATGAACATAATGATTGATTGCTCATGATTCATGAAACCACAATTTGAACTATGCAAACTTGGTGGATTGTGGAACATGTGGCTAACTCATGGAGCAGTATATGAGGGTTTGAATTTATGTTAATGAACTTTGTAGGATTTCCCATACTCTTGATGATTGGATGTGGCCGAGTCACAGACTGGGATCTGTGCTTTTGGCAAGTCCGGTAGATTAATGTAGTTTCGTGATTTTGTATAAAGATTAGTTAAATATCTTAGGTTTATTTTGTGTACCTAGTTTCCTATGTGCTTTGTTGACAAATATTTGTGCAAGTGTTGCAATTCTGAGCATTGGCTTAGTTCAATGCCGACCTATGATTAAGCTTGTTCTAATTATTTTCTGTTTTTATTGCGAAGAATGAATGGACTTACAAGGTCCCAACTGACTAATGATGAAGTGTGGCCCCAGTTTTTTACTTCCAATTATGTTTATTTAATGAGAACTTTTTGTTGTGGTCTCGTAAAATAGTGGTTCGCGCTTCAGTTGCAAGTTGCAACAAAGTAACTGACAAAAGACCTCCATGTTATAAGCTGTGCTGTTTCAATAATTATCTTGTACCCATTCATGCCTATATGAGAGAAGGATGTTGCATGTAACTGTTACAAAAGATACCCTCCATAGCATGGTTCACAGGTACTTGAGATCCCATGGACCCTATATGCTGTAAGGGAGCGGCTGCATACAGCTCCACAAATACCACCTCATTTTAATGGGATCCATTTGACCATTTGGCATGCAGAACCTAATACCATAAAGCATCTTTGACAATCGTGGCACGTTCACATAGACCCAATTCTGCATCAAAGCACTTGGCAATTGGCATCTGGTTGATGACCATACAAGCTTTTAACAAAGCTGGCCTCATGGGTCATCAAGTTCCAAACTCCAGTCCTAACTAAAGATGGAGTGTCGTTCCAACTAATTTGCACTTCTTTTTTACTAAACTGGTCTAGACAACGAGTTTTTATTTTGAATTGAAAAGTCTTGCTGTCAAACTTCTTAACAGTCCCTTTTGATGCATGTCTCAGCTCCAAAAAAATTAATAGACAGGAGAAACAGTAATATCTTTTTTGCATAATGATTCTACTATTGATATCTGCTTAAGATTGAGCAAGAGAAACAGAAAATACATAGCATAACCTAGAGATGCAGTGGAAGCAGCCCAAGTTAATACTAAGTTTCAGAGAGCAGACACTCAACATGGTTATGAACTTAGGAAAATTATGTACAGGAAGACTTCTGACAATTTTCAGAGGCTGTCTCCTCAGAATAGAGAGGCAGTAATGCCAATTATTGGACCTGATACAGCAAAAAACCATGCATGCAACCGAATTTAACAATTAAGACTTCATGCCAGCAGGCTGGAGAGTATTAACCTTTTCATCTACACTATTGTAATGAGGACCAAAACTGATACCTATGACTATTTCTTGTTCACCCCTGTTCTATTTTTCATCTACTCTATTGTAATGACTTAAACTATACATAGAAGATTCCCTTCCATAAGCCAAAGGCACATTTCCATTAAAAGAACAACTTATATTCCAAATCCATGTGGCATGGGTTGGGTGTCTTGGAGTCTAATGTACTAACACATATTTGAAGGATCTAACAAGAATCCAGTAGAAAAATAATAAATTTTTACTGAGTTGCATATTAAATTACTCGTTACTGTGCAAGCAGTTTCTAGCCTACACACACTACTGTATGTACTTAAAGATTGCTTCGGAGTTGGATGCAGGTATATAGAACAAAGATTAGTGTAGTCGCATATGCATTGAATAGGGATAATTCTCAATTGGAAGTACTCAATGTGGCATAGGATGTAATCAAGGTCACAATTTCGGGCATAAGACTATCCAAGAAAAAGTAACTTCATGGCATAGATCCACTTTAGCAATTTAATGATATTGATCTACTTCCTAGATTTGTTACCAATAAATTTATGATCTAACGGCACTCGATAAGACCCAAAAAAAAAATTGTTGAAGATTTCCTAGGTTTCAGCAACTACAGAGAAAATAGCTATATAGCTCAGTAAATAAATTATTTACTTCTGAATGAGATACTCCAGAAGTTTGAAAACTTTTGCATTCCATGGCAAAGCATCTTCAAGAAATCTAATTTCAATCACATACATTAATATCACAGGATCAGAGATTCCCACGTACTGCCTCTTGATTACTACAATTGGTCTACTACCCCAACATAACAGATATTGAACTAAAATATTCATATTGTATACTTGTAAATAAAAATATGGCAATATACATTAATAGTTCATGCCAGGAAAACAAAAAAGTGAAACAGACAGTAAGGTGCATATCAGTAAGTAAATTTCCTTTATGGATTACTCAAACACAACAACAAGAACAATTTAAGTTTACAAAAGAATTCTATGCTATGGTTCCTGAAAACAGTACTAAGACAACATAACAAACAAAAAATACTTAGACGGGGATTGTTATCAAATTTAAATTTGCTTTAACTAAGGAATTACATCATTACCTACAGATTATCACACACTGAAAACGTTCTCCTCGCTAGCTCTGTGATCCACTGCTCCCCTGCACAGTGTGCCGCCGTATATCAAACTGGTCCACAAACTCCAAAGGAGTGACTGTCTCATTCCTGACCCTCTTGATCTTAGGACTCAACAATCCCCTATGCCTAAACCCATACAGCTTAAGCACCTGGTTATCAGCGAAATTAAACGCCCTCTCCATGCTACCCAAGCATCTCTCAACCGGATAATCCCCATAGCTCCCACAAGGCTTGCAACCAACAAAATGGGTCACAAACGGCCACCTCTCATCCCCCAATCCCGGATGATACTTCTCAATCATCTCCTCATATCTATCCACCAATCCCGCCCAATACCCGTGCAAATAATATGAATTCTCCAAAAACACCTTATCCATCCACCGATCCTTCTTCGAAAGCAACAAGTATATCAAAGCAGACTGATCATCCGCCTCAAAAGCCGGCCTCCCTTTCAAATTTGCTGTCAAAATCTTCCCGGCCTCCTCCCGAACAGGCCCTTTTGGCCCCATTGGCGCCCACTCATCAAGCAAATCCAAAGACCATTGACAATTCCTAAACAAGAAACTACCTGTATTCAACGCAATCCAACTCTTCTGCTCGAACATCAAATCCGGGTACCCATGAACAACCAAATTATAGTTATCATACTTAGAAACCGGAATCTCAAAAACCATATCAGTAAAAAGCGCATCACTATCCATCCACCAAATCCACTCAACTTCAGGATGAGACAACATTAACCGCCGAATCAACGGCAATTTAGCCCAATACCCAGCTAATTCCTTATCCAAATGAGCCAAATTATAAACAATCTCAATCCCATGTAATCTACAATAATCAATCTTGTTCTTAATAGCTTTCAACAAGTAATGGTCACCAATTGCGTTATCACAAGGTTTAGGAGGAGACCCAGTAACGAGCAAGATACGAGGCTTACCGTTAATATAGTTAGGGAACTCAGGGTTTTGCTCTAACCAAGCTTTCCGGTCTTTGTCCCAGTCGGAGATCTTTGGGCCGAGAGTGAAGGTGTCGTTTATGTTGAAGAAGAATTCAGGCTCGTTGACCGGGTCGGACGGGTCGGAATCGGAGCGGATCTCGGCAAGGATGCGGTTGGTCTCCTCGATGATGTTCTGGTTGGCGGCGTCGTCGGAGGAGGAACCGAGGTTACCGATTCCGATGGTGCCACGGAGTACGAGGATGGTGACGAAGCCACAGAGGATTGTGATCTTTATGTTGTTGAAGGTCTTATGGAGCTGTCTGCCACGTGGCATCAGTGTAGTACTACGCCCTCTTCCGTTTGCGGTGGTTGTCGGTAGCCCATTTCCTCCTCCTCCGCTGCTCCTCTTCTGAGCTGTTATATTATTCTCTTGTCCCATTTCTCTCTGTCTCACTCTGTTTCAACCTTTTTGTGGGCTAGAAGAGATCTACAGAATTCAATATTTCAACGTATAAATTTTTCTAGGAGGGAGAGAGAGAATGGATGAGGGTGAGTGAGTTCATGTTGGGGATGAGGTAAGATGGTGGGAGTTTGAAAAGGAAGGGTGGGGAAGACATGTTTGTAACACTGAGTCACCGACTATTTGTGATTATTATATTTTAATATTTTAATATTTGATTTGGAGGTGAGATGTTACTATGTAAACGTTTCTCTTATTATGTTGATCCGGATTTGGATTATTCAATCATCAATTATTCAATCCCTCTTTCCTTGTACTGGTGCATCAGGACAAAATATAAACTTATGTAAATTAAAGGAAATAGTAAGATCTCTCAAATCTATTAGAAGATACCCTAATAGAAGAATTCTAAGGTATATACTCTCTTTTTTCTTTCTTTCTAAGTTATAAAGTAAATATTTGATTAACATTGCACCCTAACCCCACCATTAAATCTTTTTCAAAGGATTAGGTTCCTGTAGTGTTTTAGGGGTAATTTCGTTGTGGGGTTCTTTTAAATCATAGCCATCTATTTTGGGATTACGTTTATTTTAGAATAAAACGTTTTTCGCATTTTTTTTAAATTTAACCCAATTGGGAATGTTGGTTAATCCAAAAACATTTTTGGTTGACCAATGAAATCAACCTGCTTTGAGTGTAAAATGTTTTACACCAAATTTTTTTTTAAACCAATTTGCGCTTGAAGTAGAGGAAATATTTGTTAGAGGAGGAAAGCAAAAAAGTCTTAACCCCTCATAGTTTCCCCATCCCCCGATCTATATTCCATGACAAGCCCCCTCAACCGATCTCCATATCGCGACCACCTCCACTCTCAACAGATCTTTGTTCCGCAACCACCACCACTCCCACCTGATCTCCAATTCGTGACCACCACCACCACCACCCCCATCCGATCTTCGCTTTGCAACCCCTAGTGATCTCCCTTTCGCAAAACATTGGGCGAGATCTTGTTTGACGAACCACCCCTAGTGACCTTCGTTTCACCTCTTCTAGCGCCACTTCCATTTCGTGATGCCTTTGCTTTTCTTATTTGGGCTTCTTGAGTTCACAAATCTATTTAGATTTTTTTTTGTTCTCTCTATTTTGCTCACTTTGGTTTATTAAAATATATTAGTTTATTACATTTTGTCACATGATCAATAATTTAAATAGATATCAAAATAATGTTAGTCAATATTTGTTTTAATATCGATGATGTTCTAATCACTAAAACTCTTGTAATTCAATGGTATTGTTCGGTTTTCCTATGAAAAAGAACCTAAGTTCCGATTCAACCTCCCCACTTATAGTAAGCAACAAAAATAAGAAAAAAAGAAGAAGAAGAGATTTACCATTCTACTCATTTTGAAATGGATAAATAGAATATTAATAACTTTAGAATTTACTCACCGTTCATTCCAAGGAACATCAAAATGTTTGTGATATATATATTATTTTGAGTTTTTTATTTTTATTTTTTAGTTAAAAAACAAAATCCAATAAAGAATTTAGATTTGGCATTTATCTGGGGTAGCTTTTTCATTACTCAGATCAAAAGAAGAGTCCAGGGAAAGCAGGTGTGGCAACCTCAAATTAGATTTCCTCTTTTGTTACTCAAACTGTCTGTCTGTCTATTACGTCAACGGACTCTCCGCTGTCTCCGGACTGTTTTGCACTTTTGCACAGCTCAGCTTTCACGCGTGAGTTTTATGTTCATACCTTGTAAGTCTTTAAGAAGAAAAAGCTTTGTTTTACTTTAAGACCAGAATTGAGACGTATCAGCGTCACGCGGTCTTTGAAGCACGTAGTAGTCACTCTCCAATGATGCTCTACATTGACATGTGCGTTACAAATGTGGGTGAGACATCAATATGCCGAGGGACCCACAAGATCCCATCCATTACTGTTTCACACTCTCATCCCATGTGCCATGTGCCATGCCCAAATTTGAGCTGTGTCTTTCTCTGATGGTAACTGCTAATTCGCCGGCCGGTCTAATTTTAGGAAAAATTACATTTTCCCCTTTTAATTATTGGGTCTATCTCAATTCCCCTTTTATCTATAAAATCAAACAATATCCCCTTTATATATTGAAAATATGCAAATAACCTCAATTGTCTAATTTTATGTTAAATTCCAACAAAATTAACGAAATGTTTTTATTTATTTTGTCAATTTGTAGTCATAATACTCAAAATCTATCATTATATATTAATATACTATAAAAATATTATGTTATTTTGGCTTGGATTTAATATAAAATTAGACTATGGGGGCTATTTGCATATTTTTAATACATAAGGGGGAAATTGCTCGATTTTATAGATAAATGGAGAATTGAGATGACTCAATAATTAAAAGAGGAAAAGTGTAATTTGCCCCTAATTTTAATCAAGGTCTTATAATCTTAATAAAAATAGTATTTAAGTAATTGGGTAGTATTTGCTTGGGATGTTTGATTATTACTTACATGAGTGTTTATTCTTAGATGTCACTCTGGCTTTGTTTGTTTCGACGTAAAACATTCTCCACCGTAAAATGTTTGCAAATGCAAATGATTTACAGGAAAATGTTTGTTTTTCCGGTGTTTGTTTGCATTCTGGAAAATGCTCCGGAAAATATTTTACGGTGTTTGGGGCGACGTAAAATGAAAATTAAAAAAAAAAAAAAAAAAAAACCGAATTACCCACCATTCCCATGACCAATCCACAACCCCAAATCACTGCCAGAAAACCCAAATACTCCAAGATGGTTAACTCATTGTTGGCATTGGATATGCATGAAAATATGACATGAATCAGAATCAGATTACCAAAGAAGAAGCTTATGATATCCATATAATATTAAGAGACCCAAATGCAATGTTAAACTTGAATTTAACGTATGAAAGAACATATGAAATGCATCAAATTATAGTAAAAGAAATTCAATTTGGAATGTAAAATTGTGTTTACCAATGTAATTAAATAAACAATTCCCAAATATCATTGTGTTTACCAAAGAAAATCAACAAATCCCAAATATCAAACGAAAAAAAAAAGAAGATCAGATCAGATCAAATCAAGATTTGATCCGTTTGATAGAGATCGGTGCAGGGATGCTCGGCGGGCCTTTGCTGTGCGATTGGTGCGACGGTGGGATCGGTGCGAGCAAAGAGATCGGTGAGACGGTGCGACGGGGTGGCTCGGTCTGGCTTGGGTTGGCTGGGCACAAGCTGGGTGAGAGAGAAAGCGAGCAGAGAGAGAAAGAAAGGGAGCAGAGATTAGGCCGGGGTGCTGGGGGTGGGTCGGTGGCTCGGGACAGTGAAGAGAAGAGAGCAAACAGTGAAGAAAGAGAGAGAGCAGAAAGAGTGAGAGTGAAATGAGTTGAGAGGGAGACGCATGCGTGTTTTGGAAAATGATTTACGAAAAAATTTTCTGTAAACCATTTTCCTTATTTTCCTCTGCGATTTTCCGGTCAATTTGCATACGTTTTCTGTTGACTTCGGTTTTACAGCGCCCCAAACGTTCGAAAATGCTGAAAACATTTTACAGAAAACGTTTTACTTCCGAACAAACGGAGCCTCTATTGAAATTGTGATAAGAAACATGCAAGCACATCCATGTTTTAGAATTTTTAAATACGATCAGATCATATTAGGAAGAATAAGGCAAAATAATCAATCTTTTGTGCGCAACTAGACTAATCCCAAGGGGACACGTAGAGCAACTCCAGTAGCATATTCATTTTTTTCTTCACATGTGGAGAAAATAATCACTCTATTTACTTTTTCAGATACACTCTCTAATAAACTCTTTATTCTTTCTTTATTCTATTTAAATATACTTTATTTATTCTTTCTTTATTCCTCTATCTTATTTAAATATTATATTTTTTATTCATTTTTTATCATTTCTTTATTCTCAAACAAAACACATAGAGAAAAAAGTATGTTGATATTAATTGTTTATTTATGTAGAGAGCTACAGTAGCTCTTCCTTTATGGAGAGCTATTGTAGCATTTAGACTTCGTAGAGAGCCTGTGAAAAGGTTGTTGGAATATAGATTTTATGATTTGACTCTCCACATGTGAAGAAGAGAGCCAAATCAAGAGTCTGCTAGAGATGCTCTAACATCCTACTAGCCATGTGTGCGATAGTCGCAAGGTTCTGCTTTGAATAGGTTGCCTCGAGGGGACTCGAATGAGTCATAATTAGGGAGCACACCCAATTGAGTTGATAGTAAACAATTCAAGTAAAGGTATTAAAGTATCCTGAGTCAAGGTGTCTTGCCAATTTTGTACGTAATGATCTTGAAAAATGCAAATCTATAGTCATTAAATAAACTTTCGAGCATAATGAAAATTTTCCAAGCCAACTAGACTGAAAAGCTAAACCAATTAAAATGTTACAAGTGCTTTAATTCAATTGAGAAAATTGGAAACCTATTCAATAGAATCCTATGCTTGGCTCTAGAAAATTGGGCTTCAAAAGGAAAAGTCTTACTATCATTCATAATATTGGATCTATCTCTTCTTTCTTCCACTCTTGGAAGATTTGGAAGGTCTAGCAGTCGATGTTGTGGATGCAGGCTCCTGCTTCTTAACCCTCCCAGGATGCCGAGGTACCAACTCAGCGACATTGAGCATCAACTGTTTTCCTACAATATAATCAAGACAAAGATAAGCTCACAAGAGAAGATGGTATATCCACTTTTACTAATTTGTGCAGACAATACTTCCAGATAGATGACTAATATGGCTATATCCTTTTTTTCTTTCCTTTTCATGTTTCTTTTAATTTTGGTCTAATCTATTTCAACGAAATATAATGGAAAAAGCCCAGGCAAAAAGTGCGAATTCAGAAACGCTAAAAGCCACAGTAATGATTTCTGATCATCTATATACAGATAACAGCCTTGAACATGCAAAGCAGAGGTAAAGTTCATTACAACATCAAAAGGGAGAAAAAATTTCAAGAATTTTATTAGATTTATCAACGAATATTCTTCCATACCCCCAAAGGGTGACACAGAGTTCCCAAAGAGCCATCTTCCATGACATAAATATCAAACAAATGACTAGTTCATACCATCAAGCAATGCATGATATCATAAATGCTAAATTCAATTGCAGAAACAAGCACTCTCAAAAGAGGTCAACCATATGTCAATATATTCACAGCTGAAGCACCATTATGCAGGGCTAGTTCACTGCCCTGAACATTGTAAACATGTTTAAAAAGTCAGACTTCAGCCCACGTGTGCTAGATGAGAGGATAAATGAAGGTGGATTGATTGAACAATGGTAAATCTTTGGGGGCAAGGAGGAGTAGTTACAATTTGCAAATCGAAACTCAGATTCATTCCACTTAACAATGACACTTAGGAGGATTCCCACAATTGAAACTTATGGAAGACCGAAAGTTGCTAGCAATCAAATTGTATTTTGTCTAGAAAATGAATAAATCATGCTGCATTCACCGATAAAGACAACATAAAAGGACCATGGAAAACCATCATAATTCCTACATATATGTGAACATAGTTATAAAAGTCCATGTTTATTTGGCAAGCCAAAAAACAAAACAAAAGGAGGATTAGTCTACAAGCCCAAGTGCTCAGAAAGAAAGGATGACAATGCATGCAAAATTTATTCAAACATATTGCGGTTTTCAAAGTGGGATAGCCAAGAAAGAAGTAATTACAGAATTCCAACTCAAATAGAAAGGATAGTTGGCCCTTACTGGAAGAAATGGCTGGATTGTACAGAGTCCCATCCTCCTTTTTCAGCAATACCCTCACTCTCCCTCTTTGCATGAAATCACGTGGATAAGCCTTGTCTATCTGCAATAGTCAAACACTTCAAAGATCATTAAAAAAAAAAAAAAAGCATAACCACAAATACACAAAGCATAACCACTATTCATTCAAAAGTAATAATAAATGAACCTCAATAGCACAAGGGAGTTTGAGATGGCCACAGCAATCGCTGATCTCAACGCAAGTAGGATTTTCACAAGCATTGCTCAAGCTTATCCGCCTCCCTTCAGCCACTGTCTTCTTTGAGTTTAGGTAAATTGGGTAAAACACAATCCACTTCTTTATATTCGGTGTTTCTCTGTCCATGTCTCCAATCAGAACCCTACAAAAATGATTACATAGTAATTCAAAAGGACCATAAATCAGATAAAAATTGCAAAACAGAAGGGACGCAGATTGTTAAGAAGTGAAGTGCTTGATAAAACCAGTTGAATGTAAAAGTGTTATTTGATGATGCCATAATATAGATCTAAAGAAACAGAGATTTAAAGAGAAGAAACCTGAGAGAAAGCAGTGGCCAGGGGATGAGTGGGTAACCAGTAAACACCAAAATCGTTTAGGGTGAATAACCCACAAGATAACAACACCAGTAAATCTTTTAGGGATGAGTGGGTTGCGAGGCATTATTATTATAGAGAACAATTAGAATTTAGAAGGAATTGAGATACACAAAATCAAATGTTCCTTCTACCCCCATTTTAAAAAATTAGTTATATTAAAAGAGGCAATGGGTAAAAAAGGAAGAAGATAACAATTAGTTTTCCTGATAATTGACTTTGATTGAATGGTCAACGCTGGCAATTTAAGGATGTCTTTTCCTCTGTCTGCAGCTACATAACATGGGGTGGATGACAATGTTAGCCAGAGAAAGAAGATACTGACATCTATGTCAAGAAGGATGAGTAGGAACAAATGGATTATTGGCTCCATGAGCGCAATCCTAGTTCTTGCAATCGTATTGATCGTCTATTTTATGCCGACTCATTAGCTCACTTTTTTCTCCAAAGATTTAATTGGTGGTTCCGGATCATTTAACATGCTCTACCACAATCAATTCCTCCTTGACACATTTAAGGATACAGAAATGTCTACTGAAGGAAAGAAAGACAACAGAAAATAAGGGTTAAAGAGGATCATTCAGAGCTAGATCTAGTTCCTCAACGTTTCAACTTTCAACCTCTTCCGATTAAGACATACGGATGACTGCTTATAGATTTCTACAGATAAGGCTTTTCACTAATCTGATAGCGATATATCTTTCATCAAGTGTTTTCGATCTTGCAATTTTCAATCCTTCATTCCTTTATTTGATGGATGCATTTTTAGTGAAAATCTAAATCACCATTCACCACCTCTCAGGCATCTGCATAGGGAACAGCTAAATATACATGGAAATTCTAGAATTCTAACTTAAAAAAGGAAATTACTGCATTGAAGGGGAAAAAAAAAGAAGATCCTCAATAACCAGCAACCACATTAATATCCTGAAGAATCATTGTGAGGAGAGGAATACTTTCAAGCATGGTTCTCCTCATCCTCTTCATCATCCTCATCAAAATCAACAGAAGTAGGTTGACCATTAAGATCCACATTTACACCATTTACCTTCCTCACAAACTGACCCCGCACACGAGGCCTTCTTTCAGCAAGTCGTTTTCGATTAACATATCTAATCTTCTTATCGAAACATCGCTCCTTTCTTTTTTGCCTAAACTTGATCAATGCTGCTTCTCTTCTGTCAACTTTATTCAATTTTACTTCAGAGGAAGATGGACTTACAAATGGCCAAGAAGAAGTAGACATTTGACCAGGTTGTAAGCAATAATTAACAGGGTAATACTGGAATGATCCCATTCCATTAACATGTGTAGGGCCTTGTGGAAGATGATGGTATTGTGACATCATAGCTTCAGATGCATGATTTTGCAGGTCCTGCAGATTCTTTTGATACAATTGTGCTGCTGATGGCATCATGACTTGGTTTACAACTCCTGACATGCAATATGGAAAGGCAGCGTGGGCAGGTAAGCCAGAAGCATCAAGTTGATGCTCATTTCTTGGGTGCAAAAGCACTTGAGAGAACCTTTCATCCTTCAAATCCCTTTGCTGTGGGAGTTCCATTGATGTAGGTGGGGTACAAGACCTCTCTATTGAAAGAGAATCGAGCATACTACTACTGCTTGGAAAGTTATCTCCCTGAGAATAGCTTTCCCATGCCTCTCCATTTTCATTTATTTGGGGATGATCAACCACTTGTTGAACACATGCTTGATGTTTCTCTCCCATCCTCACTTGAGCAACATTTTCATCGACATTGGCAACCCCTTGAGAGCTCTTTTGTAGTGTGCTTGTTTTGACATAAGTGAAGAAAGCAGAACACTCACCAATCTTTAGCTCACTCTTCCTTGGGCCAATTAAAAATTGTCCTGCAAGACATCACCCAAAGAATTTAATATATGTATGTATGTATACTCTCTCTCTCTCTCTCTCTCTCTCTATATATATATATATATATATCTGTGTGTGAGTTTGTATGAATATATATTCAAGTGGAAAGTATGAAAATGAATGACATGTATATATATGTACAATTAATGGAACTTTCACAGGTGATCCTATACATTCATATTAAATGACTTGTTTCAAATATGATACACCAAATCAAGATTGATATTTTCAGATGCTACACAGAACATAATGAAAAATCTTTCTTGCTCGTAAGACACCTGCACATGATATTGCTAAAGCAGTAATTGAACAAGTGGCTTACCAGTTCGTCGGTCACTAATTTTTGGCACATCAGGCCGGTATTCCTCTAGTTCAATGTGTGGAGACTCTACAGCAGCGGCAGACTGAAAAAGGAAACAAAATAAAGATTATGCACAGAAACTGTCAACGTTATCCCTTAATTTGCAGTCAGAGTTTGCAATTTATTTAACTAGAAGAAATCTCAGTTGGCCCCATGACATTGTGGTCATTTTTTAACAAACAAACCTTGCTCTTACAAGGGGAGGTGCCATTTGGAGAAATTATGGCCATGGTTAAGTTTATACTGTGCTAGACTGGTTTTTTCACCCATGATGATATAACATTATAGGTAAAACTTAAGTACAGTATACTTATCAAAAAAAAAAAAAAAAAAAAAAAAACTTAAAGTACAGTATATTAGGGTTCCCAATTAAATTCAAACGCATAGTTGCATTGGCACAAATAATATAGGAGCAGATGATGTTAGTCTTTCAATCATGTCAAAGTAGTTGAACGCTGTAGTGCATGTGGGGCTTTAGAGTAGCAATACTACATGGGAACACATCACTTTATTGTGATTAGGTGCTTTGTAATACACCCACGAATATCTTTGTGTTTATTCTTTTTATTTATTTTTTGTGAGGAAAAAAAAAGGGGGGGTTGGGGTGTTCTTTTGCAATGCTTTACATTTTAGCCTATATTGTGTCCTGCTGGAAACCAAGCCCAATAATAGAACCACAAAACACGTATCATTAAAAGACAGCTTTTTAAAGTATATAACTAAACCTATGAAGTGTATCTTGAATTGTCATGATTTCTATATATCCCACTGTCATTAGGGCCAAGGGTCCCCACAATTCACAAATCAACCAATGTATAACAAAGAGGTGATCTGTCTTCTTTTTCTTCTTTTTTTATAGGTATAACCAAGAGGTGATCTTATAATTTTGAGAAACCAAATTCCAAGGTACACTCACCTCATCTTCTTGATGGGCTGACAATCCCATCTCAGGATTAGTGCTCCTATGGGACCTGTCATCTGTGTCATCTGAGAACAAAGTAGTACTGTTTGTATTAGCATCACTAGGGTCTGATGCCACCAGATCAAAGTCATAGTTCAAAATGTTCTTCTCCGCCAGTCCAAGCTGCCAACGTAAACATAAAAATGAACATTTCAATATTGATTTAGGGAGAGATAAGCCAACCATCAGTGGAACTCTCAAGCTATTGAGATGAAACACAAGAAGGTGGCCTGTGGAATAGGGAAGTGACATATATGTCAATGATATGCATTCTTCCAAGATAACAGAGAATGCACGAGCAGCCTCAAATAAAGATGCTAATAATCTAAAACCATATCATTTTCTGCAACATATATGGTCACTCCTGTCCTGTTTCCTTACATTTTCTTCATATGAATAAATTCCCAATATTTATTAATGGTCACATTAACTCTATGTGGATATGTATTTACAAAAGAAAGGAGGGTGTGTGTGTGTGTGAGTGTGTGGGGTGGGGGCAGAAAAGGCATGCATATCTTTTACTTTTAAAAAAAGAAAAGAAAAGGCATATTGACATAACATCAAAGCCATGTAAAAACAAACCATGCGCCTTCTTCTCCACATGTGTGTCCACAAGTTCAATAGCTCATTAGTGCGTACAGGCTTCACAAGATAGTCCGCTGCTCCAAGCCTCAAGCACTTAACAACAACAGAGACCTCATCTTGTGCCGACATCACTTATAAAATCAAATGTGATTAAATAAGGATGATCAGAATATATTTTACACAGAAGAGAGAAATTTACTATACTATTTAGGAATTTGGCAGTGGTGGTAACAAGAAAAACTTACTGATCACAGGAATGCGTCGTAAATCCTTATCCCGATTGATGTACTTCAACATCTTCACACCTTTGGCCAAAGGAAGGTCAAGTTCAGAAAGTATGATATCTATATTAGCTCCCTCCGCATTCAGTGCATCAATCACCTGTCTAGCTGACTTGACTGAAATTACTGCAAAGCAAAGAATTCCAGAGCTGTCACCTCTTTCAAAATGGAGGAAATAGAAAATGACATTAGAAAATAAACAACGCACAGTCATGATAGGAGTATTGCATACTACATATGTAAAAGAGGTCGTAATTCTGTCAGAAATTTGCCTGACATAGGCCAGTTCCCACTGATTGCTTTGAAACAGGGATCAGAAAGAGTTTAGGTATGAACTTATTAAAAATCAAAGCCATGCATTGAGCATCATTATTGCTTAAAGTTCCAAAATAAGACTCATAGGCCTTCCTTAGATTACATTGGCTTTTATTTAGGCAGTCAAAAAGTTAACATCAAGTTTGGACATCCAACTGATTCCTATCAAGAAGTATTTGACTTCAAAAGAGTAGAAAGAAAACATAAGGAATGGGAAAGGATCACACACAAAAAGAAATTATACCATCCTTTCTTGCTTGTTTCCATGGAATCACCTTTTACTCATGTTCTACTCATTCGAACTTCCAAACAAGTCAATCGCATCTAAAACTTGTCTCACACTGCCATGTTCTGTGTTGATCATCACAAAGTTTTCAAACATAATTCAATTTGAAGTTGTTACCTCACTCATGCTCAATGTGAGCGAAAGCAACTAACTATAAACTGTTATGGGCATCCAAGGAGAAAGCTTAAGTATAATTATGGTTAGTGAGTAAATCTATTTAAAGTTTTCGTCATTCAAAACCCAAGAAAGCAAAAGAATTGACAGCAATGGAGCCTAAAATAGTCATTTGACTTAGTTAATTCAGTTTATTCTTGTTATAGAATACAATAACAATACATTACACAGAACACTTTTAATAATGAAATTACATCAAAGACTTTTATATATATATATATATATAAAACATAAGAGAACTTCACTCAAAGCAATCACATCAAAAACAAAAATATTATCTTTACTTAGAAGTACTACACTTCTCAGCAGCCACAAAATGCCTAATTATAAATTTAACCTCCTAAATCTTAACAACAAATTACATAGTTCAATCTCTACTATGAACAAAAAGCATGCATCCACCAATATCACAAAATGTTTTATCATCTCAAAAAATAGCTTCACCTAATCAAATCATACCACACTTGTCAATTAAGCACATAGACAATAACAATTAACAACTCCAACTACCAATAAAATTAAATAAATAAATTAACACACAGATCATATAATATAATTCAACCAAAAAATAAAAGAGAGAGAAGCAATATATTTATATGTACCCTGATAAGAGCATTTCAAAAGAAGAGTGGAAATCTCTTCCAAACTCTTGGCATCGTTATCGCAAAGCAAAATCCTCACTTTGCTCCTATCTATAAATCCCTCACCTCCTTTACTACTATTCCCAACGCCACTCCCACCACACTCTTTGTTAAAACTAACCTCCTTCGACTCCATTTCCTTTTTTCAACACTCTGAGAGCTCTAAACTCAAAAAACGGCCTCTCAGATTCACATTAAAAACCGAACTTCCATGGAAAACCAATCCTCCATAGCCTCAAACTAGGGTTAGGGTTTCGATCGGAGCCTCCATACAAAGGAAAACCGTTAAGAATTTCTTAAGCGCCCACGGCGGCGCACGTTATCTCCACCCATAGAAAAAAAATCAAGATTTCAGTCAATCGACGGTGGAGATTGAAAACTGAGGTGGAGCCATCGCCATCGGCTCGAATTTTTGGATCACCGGCGAGCGGCGCAGTTTAGCATGACCGCTAAATAGATATTTTGCTGTGCATAGATAGATATGTTTTTCTTTTCTCTCTCTCTCTGGCTTTTTAGTGTAATGAAAGATTTTATAGGATAAAGCACTTACTTTTTTTATTTAATGGATGAAGTAATTACCAATTACTTAATTAATTGAATTATTTAATTGCATTGGATTATGGTGCTGGCTAACGTGCGCTGGGTTGGTAAGGCTGAGATTGGTTGGATTGGGTGAAAAGAGCGAGGTGGCGCAGGATAGCAAAATGGGTGACGTGGAAGTTTTCGGAACTGGAATCTACGAATGAGAGAGAGAAAATCAAAATCAAGAAAAGTGAAAAGCGACCAAAAAAATCAGGAAGATATTTTTCTACGTGGAGATAGGATGGAGGTGATGCCACGTGGAGTCTTTGGCCACTTGAAAAATCAAATCTGATCGAATATCTCTGCCACGTCACGTGCAGATTTTTATTTTATTTTTGACTAATAATAGAAAGAGAATTCTAAAACATTTGGATGATTTAATTGCACATGAACAAGGAGATGGATAGTGTGCTATGTTTCTATAATATTTATGTCCAAATCTAAAGATATTTAAGATATTTATAATTTCCTTTGGATGTTTTTTTGTTTATTGCTTGAAGCCAATAATATGGTTCAAATTTGCTTATGTCAATAATTATACTTTGTGTTGTAATAAGACGTCTCTCATTCTCTCATATTTATGAGGCTTGGTTAAGAGACACTTTATTTTGATTAGTTGTTTAATGAAAATTTAAGAGATATGTTATTTATAATTAAATGTAATACAAAATATAAAAAATAAAAATTGCGTTAACTGTTTATTATATATGGATTACATGTCATATTTCATCTACGTATTGGAATGGTTAAATCTTCTTATATAGGATTGTTTTGGTGTAATGTAAAATAAATTGTTACGTAATTAAATGATTATGATGTGATTGCATATGGTTATTGTCATATTGATAGTATTCATATGCTCTTATCTTTTTCTTTTCTTTTTTTCTTTTTTCAGATGACTCATGTCCTGTCTAGGTAGACTATAAACATCATAACCATATACTCTTTGGTTTAAATAAGGTTTAAATAAGAGTGTAGTTTATTCCCTTAATAATTCTATAAAGAAAAAAAAAATTAGTATAAAAACACATTATCCTATAATTTTTTGCCTGCATTAAGTAGATTGATCTAGGTTTAGTTCGGAAAAAGGTTTTTATATTATTTGTTTATTAAAAAATAAGTCAAACTCAAACATAAGTCTAAGGCTCTAAGCTAGATTATTAAATAAATTGAACTCAAACATAATAATGTGTTTGTGAGTATAAAGCTCGATTTAAGTGTATATATATATATATATATATATTTGATTATTAGATTGTATAAGTTTGTAAATAAGTTCATAAGATATCAAATTACTATTTGTAATTTATTGATAATATAAATATTTTATTTTTAATAAAAATTATATATAATTTTAACAATACAAGGTTATGAATTAATTTTTATAAATAATCATTTATTTAATTAACTCAAATAATATAATTTTAACTATAATTTAGTTATTAATTATTAGTATAGATTGTGAAGGGGTATAAAAAAAAAAATTAGTTGTAGTGTTTACTATATCTATGAAAAAAATAAGCTAATTAAGTAATTTGTGAAAAAACAGGAACTTGTTTGAAAAGAAAATAAATCAAACTTGAAAATATCATAATAGAGATGCCGAGAGCCTTGTAGCCCAATAGCATTATCTTGTGCAACAATTTATAGGTGCTACTTGTAACGACAAAATATAAAAGTTTTTAGATTAATTTGTAGGTCACATAAAACATTAAGATTCGAACAGATTTTGCACTTGCAATCAACCATCAGTCTCTTCCATGTCCTTTCCATCATAACATTTTGTGAATTGAAAACATTACATATTACAGAGCAACTGACCTCATCAAACAAATTAGAGATATTTATTTCTTCCTTTCTCTCATAAATTGGAATTGATAACCAATTTTTTTGCCACCAAGTGAATGCCTGCATTCTGCATATAGTCATATATATCTAAGGAAAAGAATGCATCCACAAAGGAACCAGGAGTGAACAAGGGAGCGAGCTCTGCAGGATCAAATTTACTGAACACAAGCCTTTGCTCGGTGCCTGAATCTTTTTTATATATCTCTGTTGCGTACACACCATCTCCACTTTTGGCAGCTGGTATTCTGTTTTTTACAAAACAATTACATATATAATCAGGTGACTCTCCAATTATGGAGAACTTAACGACACTTTACATTAATGGTTTATGTGATTGCATATTAGACAAACAGGAGAAACAAAAATCTGCAATATTATTATGACTACAGTTTATATAATTCAAACTATTGCAACTGCTAAATTCTTCCAAAATATCTTCACACCTCAGTTTCAAAGTAACCAATTAAGCAAAACATCTATATAGATAAATATGCTTCAAACTTAAAGAGGGAAAAAACAAAATGCTTCAATGAATAATATATGCTTTCATCCCTTCAAGAGAAATTAAGACAAACTTAACCATAATCCAAAATATAACAATATATATTAACAAGCATGGCAGATTTAAGGCTAAGTGTTCTATTAATCAAGAAATATTTTATGGAGAAAAGTATATCAGGATGCTCCCATTCCTCCTACACTAGAGTTCAATGTGCAGGTAAAAACATCTTTTGGGGTACTGCAATCTAAACTTTCTTTAATACTGCTTAAACTGAGCATTTTTTTTTTCCCTAAAAGAGAGAGAGGCAAAATAATAGGACCAAACTTACTGCAGCTTCACTGTAGGGTAGTTATTTTTCCTGGTCACCATAGGCCACCATTTTGAGCTGCTACCCGAATCCGTGGACAACTTCTGTGCAAGATCATCACATTCATTGAGAACCCTACATAAACTCGGTGGTGCATTAACCACAAAGTTCAACGTAGGAAAATTCGTGTTTATTCGAAACCACACTTTCAAATGAGTACAAGAAAGCTGCAAAATCGAATCTTTATGGAATAATTGTATCCTTTGAGGTTGAGTCCCAACACGATAAATTGAACAAGAACATTGCAGAATATGAACATCATCAGGCTCTAAAAACTGCAGATATCGCACCCTCGGGACAGCTGCAGTTGAAGACTCCTCGGAAGACTCTTTAGAATCATCTCAGAAGAGTACTCCTGTATTTCATTTTTCAGCAGGCCCATGTCAAAGGCATCATTTCGAGCTGTGAGTATTTCTGGGAGGCTCGACTCCTGCATGTTTGCAGATTTTTGTCAATATCACTATAACCAAACCGTATAACAAATGCAATTTTTTTACCAGCCTCTCTACTCAGTCTCAGTCAAAGTTACCAGGATGGACATAATACATATCCGGCTTAGCAATCAGGCATGGACTGTCTGAGCTAAAAGTAAATATCTAAAGGAGAAAATCTAGTACTTGAAAACACAATCAACATATATACCAAAGAATAAAAGTATGATTACATCAAAAGAGTGCATGGCACTCAGCTAATTCTTCCTAGTGTGAGGTCTACCCATTTCAGGATTTATGCAGTCAAAGTGTGTTCGTAAGAGAGACATGGATGGTTCAGAAGTTTAAAGAGCCAAAAGCAAGCCCAGAGAGACAGATATGATATGGTATTTGGTAGCCATTTAGAACTAAATGGGAACCAAATTAATAAAGCATGACCCAAGTTAACAATTGCAGTCAAGCACTATAGGCAGTGGTGGAGTTAAAAGAATTTTTTTCTAGGGGAGCTAAGATAAATATATATAAAAAAATCCTAAAAATAATCTATCATATCTATATTGTTAATTTTCCACAACAATAACAACAATTAAATCTTAGTCCCAATATTTTAGGAATTGGTAAATTGTTAATTCTCCATGAAATTTGTAATTTTTTTTTTTTTTTCAAATAGTGTCTATATTGCTAATTCTCAAAAATGTAACAAAATAAAATAAATAAATATTCTATTAAAGAGATTTACTTATCTATTTATAGGAACATATATTTTAAATATGTTTTGATTTAATGAGTTATGTATGACATAAGAGTATTAAGGGAAAAATAATGCATTAATCATTTATATAAACTTATTTATTTTTAAGAAAATATATTTTGGATATATTTTGATCTAATGAGTTACATATTGTATAAGAGTAATACAAGGAAAAAAAAATGATGTATCAATCATTTACATAAATGTAATACAATTTAAAAAAATTAAAAATTTTTTTTAATAAAAAATCTAAGGAGGGCATTAATTAAATTTTATAGCTAAATTGATATATTTTTTATACAAGAGGGAGGGGTAAATTGTAAAAATACAAAAGGGAGGGGTAAAATTGTAAAGGCAAGGGGAGAAATTTATGCATTTTTGACGTTTTGGGTTCCCCAGAAAATTGGAAAAAGAAAAAAAGAAAAGAAAAGAAGTTACCAAACCCTTAGGGTTTCAATTAGGTTCTTTTTATTGGCTATATATTTTGAGAGTCTCTTTAAGATGAAAGAAAGAAAGTAAAAATCATCTATTATTTTTTTTTTTTTTTTCCTTTAAAAAAATAAAATAAAAACATTTATCTCAAACAGTTTTTGGGAGATTTTTGAATAATTTTGGGGGCTTTTTGTTTATAGGGTCTTGGAACCATTTAAAATTTTCGGAGCAGGTGGAGACCTAGGCCTGATAAAGAATTCATGAAGTAGAGTAATTTAATAATGTACTCCTGCTGCATAGGATTGTTGCCTGTCACTGGGAAAAGGATAAGTACATAGTTTCAGATACCCAAGACATATAGCTTTCAAAACAATAAAATTACCCTGTAAGATGGATAATAATAACAATTGGGGCTTGCTAAGTTTTTTCTTTTCTGTCATCAGTTGCTTGTATTTGTACAACTCTGGCTTTGTTTTGTATTCTGTGTTTGTTGGTTCTTAATAAAATTCTTTCTGATTCAACAAGAAAATAAAAAATTAATAGGCAAACCAAAGCTTTATTTATATAATTCAATCTCTCCTCCTTAAAATATTAATAGTAATTTATTTATTTTTGGTAAATTAAAATATTGAACATCATCAAGGATAAGTACAAGCTCCAATAAAATTGAACAAAAAGCACAATCCATCACCGAACATCAAAGCTCCTGAACAATCCATCACCCAAAAGTTAGCTTTGTCGAAACATAATATTGCCAGGCTAATCTAGAAGCAAGTGTAAGTGATACAACTCCTCTTAGAGGTTTGCACAATTACCTGTGTTTCTGCTTCCCAAGCTTAAAATAATTTGCAAGAGTGTCCATCTAAAGAAAAATATGAGCATATCAATATTTCAAATCAGTCAAAACCTATAATACAACAACTACCCAACCCTCAAGCTTGCACATGACTTGAAGGTCCATCGGATCATGTATAAATAGTAGTAATAAATGAACTTACGGAAACTCATATTTAAGACATTGATAAAGCTAAGAAATCTCACAGAAAAGTTAGTATACACTATACACCTCACCAGGTGCACCAAGCTCCAAAGATATGTTATTTTCATCATATAATTTGCTGACTAGAGTCAACTGCAAGCTGAGTGAAGGTTTTCTTCTTTATCCTTATCTATACTATAATGTAAAACCAAAGTTTTTTTATTCTTTTTCTTTTATATTTTTTTGGATGAACTCTCCCCACTCCTTTACTTTCACACAAGAAACTTGCATTTTTACTTTTTTTAGTAGAAAAAGAAAAAGAGAAAGACAAAAAAAAATGAAAATGAAAAGGAAAAACCAAAGCAAAAAAGAAAATTATAGAATACTCTGAGACTACATTAAATACGTACTTCTTTCTTTTACATAAGTGGTGAGTCCTAATATATATTTAATCGACTCTCGGAATATTTTATAATTACCCCCATCCAAATATGGGTTAAGCAAAATGGAGTAAAATTATTTTTGGTTTTAGCATTATAGAGAGAGACTGAGCTGTGTGGTTTATGGGGATGGATAGTAATATTTTAGTAAAATGAGAGGTTTAACTAAGCTATCCAAATGCTCTAATAAGAAATATAATTCCAGGATACCTGCATGTTACCAGCTCTATGTCCAAAACTCCGTCTCAATAATAGAAATGTATCGAGAGTATCCTTGGGCTCCGGTGCGGGCTTACCAATCTCCTCGAATGCCCCTCTTATCCGTACACAATCAAAGCTCCGTATATTATGACCCGCCCAAACCCGTCCTATACACACACCAAAAAACGGAAATCATATTAATAAAAGAACGTTTTTGGCTATAACTGACACACGTACTCATAAGATAGTTTATATTTATTATTTAAATATACGTAACTTATTAAATAAATAAATTAAACTTAAAACCGTAATTTTACAAAGTGTATCGTTAATAAAATTAAAAAGTAAAGAAGAAGAAAAAGAAATCTGGAGAAAATTCTAACTCATATGCTCACTTAAATAAATATCTACATATTTTATTTAAATAAATCACATTAACATTTTAATTTATCAATATAATAAAATTATTTAAAATTTTTTTAAATATGAAAGTAAAACTTATAAATAAAATTTTGTCAGCAACCATAAAGAGAGAGAGAGAGACCGTGGAGAAGCTCGTAAACGCGATCGGCGATGTGGAGGAAGGTAGGGGCAGAAAGGAGGGCGTCGTAAGTGATGCCATTACTGCGGTTCAAGGAGGAGAGGGATGAAAGATCTGCGGGCCGGACCAGCGTGGAATAGCTGTCCAGCTCCACCGCAGTCCTAGGACACACCAGTATGGCTCCGAATTCCAGTATCGCGCGGCCTTGTCCGGGTCCGGTCCGCATCGTGGTCTCCACGTCGAAGAATGCGATTTCAAATCTGTCTTCGCTACTCGAACCCATTGCTCTTTGATTCCAAATGTGTCTGTATAGTATAGGATTCAATTTCTGAATTCTGAGACTCAAAGAGAGCGCGCGTTTGATGTTTAATAAGCTTGAATGTTAGAAAGCGTGTTGAAGAAGATAAAAAAGATAAAATAAAAAGCAAAAGAAAAAGAAAAAGAAAACAAGAGGAGTTCACTTAGTAATTAAGGATTGCATATGGAAGTTAAGAAAGGGTATGGTTTTTAATAATGATCAGGTGGTGATCCAAAGGAGTTTCCGACTTCACATTGGCTTTTTTTAAAGGGGCTTACGAGATTCCAAAGTGTTCTCTCATTATTCTAAGTTTGTATTATGCTTTAACTTTTTTGTTTTGTTTGATAACTTTGGATGGCCTGTTCTAGATAGATATGCGCTAATCACTATGGAGACACGCAATATTCTATTAACAAGTGTACCATTCAAGACCAGACCAGTTGAACTATCCCTCAGTTTTATTAATGCTTTAACTAAAAAGTCTCAAAGAATATAATTTGAAGTGAAATTTAAAGTGGAGGATGCATTGCCACTAGCTAAATGGGCAGATAGCGTGGGTTTTATTGGCTGCTTGTTGCCTTCACCTCCAAGCATTTGTAAAGCTTTGGAGAAGGATGCTTGTATATCGTACTTTTTTATTTTTATAAATTTTTTTTTTCAACTAAAAGACAGATATATGTGTATGAATAATTATTTCTTTTTATGGCTTAAACATGAATAAAGGTATTCAAAATGAGATAATTAATGGCAGTCACATTGCTCGTCTCAAACAAAAGGTGGACATCATATCAGTTATGTTTAATTCCTGTATAAAATTTCTCTGCTGTTGAGCAAATCATCCATTTTCAGAGCTTGATTAATTTGCTTGAGATTTTAGGGACTCTTGATCAGTTTTTTGGACCAACTGATAATGCATCTATAACCTCTCCATTTTGTTTTGAAATAGACAGAGATTATTTGATGTAATTTCAATAAATCTAAAGATGTATATTAAGGAAGACAAGTTGTCAAAAGGAATTTCCTGAATTAAGTCACATGTTAATGATTGAATACAAACATAGACTACAAACTTATACCCTTCCAATTGAACCAAAGATTTTCATGAATGGGTGCATATGCACAATTTTAAAACTGCTGCACTTCTCTGCACAGAACAAAGCCTTGCTGATTATTTGGCTTGTCTCTGGATTTGCACTCCCCAGTAACTTTTTGATCTGTCATTTAAGAACAAAATATTGATTTTCATGTTAGCTTTAACTATATGCCACCAGAGGAACACCATACTTTGGATGTTCTTCTGTGGCACTCTAGGCTGCTATGAGTAAAAACAACATTAATTGAGTATCTAAAGGTTGCTTGTAAACTGTAGAGCACCTTAACGAAAGAGTTGAACATGAAAATGTGCCATTTGGAACCAGTTGGTCAGACTTTAATTAGTTTGACACAAATTTGTAAATATTCTAAGATCTTAAGCTCAAATTGCTGTCTTCTGCACTAATCTTTAAAAAGTACCAAGATATTCTTAGGATATAATATGTGACATGTACTGCACATGTATTTACCTCGGATCTTGCCTAGAAAAAAGTAGGAATCACTAACTTTGCATCAAAGTGATACTAGCCATATCCCGGCTCCTTCCCTTGTGCATCCATAAATTTGATAGCTCGTCGGTGCATAAAGGCTTCATCAAATAGTCAGTTGCGCCAAGATTTAAGTACTTGTAAATAAGAGAGGTATGGTCTTGTCTAGACAATACTGAACAAAAAAAAGAACCTTGCTTATTAATTAAGTAGGAGGATGAGGAAAGTAAAACTAATTTTGGAAATACTGCTTTTTTTTGTTGTTGTTTTATGAGGAAAGTTAAACTCTTTAATCTGTCCCTTTTATAAGCTTTCATTTTAAAGAATATTCTTTCATATTCTAAGAACCAAAAAGAAAATACTAAGTGCAGATCAAAAAACATGAAAGCTTACTGATGATCATGGGAATGTGTTGGAATTCTTCATTGATATACTTCAACATTTTCATGCCTTTGTCTATGTGAGCGTCAACTGCAACAAGTAGGATGTCAATAAGGGGCCCCTCAGCATCCAATGTATCAACCACCTCTACAAATGAGCTCACTGAGATTACTGTGAAGCAATAGTTTATGTTGTTATTAGAGATTAAACATTGCCTATGCAGGTAAACAAGTTTTAGAAATATTATGGAGTTTATGAATTATGCAGTATAAGTGTTTAACTTGAAACACAGATTACACTTTAACATATGTAACATAAAGGACTCTCAGACTATTATGAGATACTAAGATTTCAAAGAATTTAAGAAATTTAAGCCATTCTTCAACGTTTTCCTTTCAATTAAAACTAGAGGAAGTTAAGTTTACATAGGCAGTTATCCTGCAACTAAGCTGTATCTAATTTGAGCTTACGAGGAAACTTGTGGTGAACTGACAATTTCTACTAGATGCCAGTGTAACTACCCTAAAAAAATCTAGTGGCTACACATTCAAACATTTTAAGTTACAGCAACAATAATGAGCACATACCTTATATGCAAATGTCAATGCTAAGCTGGATATTTACCACAAAGTTAGTGCTAAAAGTATAATAAACTTACAAAACCTTGGCCAAGAGCCTTATATTTCAACTGATACTTCTTGGTATTTCCAACAGAGATATCCAGGGTTCAAACACCCATCTCCAAATATCGAATTAAAAAAATTTTTACAAAACCTTGCCTTAAGAAATAAAACTTTATAGATATTGATAAAGCAAAATTAAATGCATACAAAGCAACAATATACCCTGATAACTGCATTTGGTCAGAAGGGTGGAAACCTCATCACAACTCTCCGGATCACTGTCACGCAGCAAAATTTTCAGTTCACTTTGATTGTTAAAAGCATCACCAATCATAGTATTGTTGTTGCAGCCTCTACCACCATGTCCACCATTGTTACTAATCATAATCTGTTTTCCCTTGTCCATTGCAATCTAAAGAAACACAAGGTTCAGAGACACTTTTCATGCAAAAAGATCTCATGTTTTATAAGTGTAATCGTGTACTATCCAACAAAAAGTTTGGTCTGACCAGACAGTTACATCTACTTTGGCCTGTCAGGTTCTCTAGGCACTTCAATTCTTTCTAGTGTGTCTCTTTATGGTATTTTCAGAAACCATAAATCAATAAACTCTTTCTTGTGTCATTGAACCTTCCATTATTTGATTTCAGAATCAACATATCAAAATGATGAAAATTGATGAACAATTCAATTCATTTAATTTAGGTCCAATTATTCATTTAGTCTCAACTCTCAAGCAATTGATGAAAATTGTCCGAGGTTCAAGGCACTAATGAGCTATTGAGTATTGAAACTTAATGTCACATGTGCCTAAGGATCAAGGTGTCATTAGTAATTTAGTTTGCATGAAGAGGCAGCATATAAGAATTAGGATTAGTTCAAAGTTCTAACTGTTATTGCGGTTGTTTATAACAATTTGCTTAAAAAAGTACCCTTCTCTATTGCAAGGCTAACAAGCATAGTGCTTAGATACACAAAGTTATGCAGTTTCAATCTAACCATTTACGTGATCTGTGTGAATTTGGTTAACGTAATAAGTTAAAGTCACACCACTGCCCAAATTGGCATGCCATGTTTAGGTTGTTTGCATCTTTCTTTCTGTGCACAGCTTTAAAACTTTTGCTTTTTTGGAATTTCATCACATTTCCTTTTCTTTATCAGCCAAGAATCGTCATGTGACTTGGCTATAAAATTGGATGATACATTTTTGGATGATGTTTTCCATCACATTTTATTTCCTTATTTGCCAAAGAATCACATTTCTTTTCCCTTATTAGCCAAAAATCTTCACGTGAATTGTCTTTGGAATTCTATCATAAACCCCATATAATGAACAATCTAGTAAAATCTTTTCATTGTAGAAGATGGGGACACGAATGTTGCAAAAAATGTACCCTATCCTCTCAAGTCGTACATGTGCGATTAATCCATTATTATGGTTCGTCTCCATATGCTTGGGCTGCCTAATCGGATAACATCATAGCTTTAGATCTTTGGAATTCAATCACATTTCTTTTCCTTTATTAGCCAAAAAATCTCCACATGAAGTGGCTTTGCAATTGAGTCACATTTTTTCCTTGCTAAGCATTGCATGCCTATCTCTACCTAATTATCCTCACTTATAGGCTTCCCTTGCACTATTCTCTGCTGCATATTTTTCTCTAGTAGTTAAGAATTTCAAATCTTCAGAATAGTGGCAAAAGCAAAACCAGGATTTCAAGGGGTACGATTAAAAAAAAAATTGAAACAAATTAATTTGGAAAATATTAAGTTATTTACTATTATAAGTAGCAAAATAAATAATTTTCATGTGAAATAATTGTGTTCATGTAAACTATAATTATGATGGAAATAGCTTTTTTTCTTAAGCAAGGATTCGAAAAAGATTTGGGCGAAAGTATTAAAAAAGAAAAGAAAAGGATTTCAAATATAGTCCAAATAATTTGAATAAAATATGAATATTACATTTTTTATTAATAAATTTATGGGTATATTCAAATTTCATTAATATGTGAATTTGAAGTTGGGTGTAAGATTTTATTTTATATTCATAACACAAATGTATTTGTCAGAGCAAAGTCCTCAAATGCTAAATCCATCACTTATTATTACAATTCACATACAAATTTGGTATTGGTAGTTATTCTACATTGATTTAATCCTTAAATCCAAATGTGAACTAGGAGGAAATTTTTACTTTTATGAGAAGAATTTAAAATGAAATATTTATATATCATTCTTTTTCTTTTTTCTTTTTCAATTTCAAATATACTAGGGAAAGTTTTATTTTTTTAATAATTTGATAGTTGATGATAAGAATTTGAACTCTGAATATCTCTCTTGAAAATAGTAGGAAGTGTTAATGAAAATTTTTCTTTTACCTTTTCCCCCTCCAAATGGATTATACTTGAAAGTTTTAGATTTAAACTTATAAAAATTATAATTCCCAAGAATAGATATTTCTGATATATTTAAAATTGAATTTATACGATATTTTAGACATTCATTTTTTAAAAATATAAAATGAAGAAAAAAAATGATGTTTAAGATAATCTTATACAAACTTACATTTAGTTACTAAATCGTTAATGATTATCATTATCGATAATAAATGATAATAAACCCTTGAACATTGAGAAATATCTTATTTGGATAAATAAAAAAATAAAAACTATTTTTTTTATATAAATGATCCCATTAGCGGAAACATAAATTATGTAAGCACGTGTTCTTTCCAGGACGAGTATAGAAATCAGATTGTGTATTTGAAATTAGAATATAGATGCCAAGAGCTTTATAGCTAAATAGCATTAGCTAATTCACTCCAAGAGAAGATCTTAGGTTCAAATCTCCTATCACATTAGTCGCAAAAATAGAAAAAAAGAGTAAAAAGCCCTGACAAGAATCTAAACAGGTTTTGCAACAGTTAATAGTTAAAAAAAAAAAAAAAATTCATCATCAAACAGTTTTTGGGAGATTTTTGAATAATTTTGGGGGATTTTTGTTTATGTAAGGGAGATTCTTGGAACCATTTAAAATTTTCGGAGCAGGTGGAGACCTAGGCCTAGATAAAGAATTAGCCATGAAGTAGAGTAATTTAATAATGTACTCCTGCTGAACGTGATGTAGGATTGTTGCCTGTCAACAAACTTTGGGAAAAGCATGTCTAACTCTAAGTTCTAATGGCATGCAGTTATCAGATACCCAAGACATTTGAAATAGTACATGTCAAATCTTAGTAGGCAAACCAAATATTTGAAAATTACCTATGAAGATGTCTTGTAATAGAAGGATGCTTAATTAATGTCTAGTGTAAGATGGATAATAATAGAACATGATGCAATTGGGGCTTGCTAGGAGTTTTTTCTTTTCCTTTTCTTTTCTGTCATCTAGTTGTTTTGTTTTGATTTTTTTTTTTTTAATGAGGGCTGATACAGTCCTCTTGTATTTGTAGTCTTTGAGTACTCTGGCTTTGTTTTGTATTCTGTGTTTGTTGTGTTCTTAATAAAATTCTTTCTGATTCATACAAGAAAATAAAAAATGTAATAGGCAAACCAAACGGGTGCTTTATTTATATAATTCATGAAATGATCTCTCCTCTCTTAAAATATTAATAGTAATTTATTTATTTTTGGTAAATTAAAATATTGATAGTCGTAGCATATCACTCAAGGATAAGTACATTTTATAGCTTTCAAAACAATAAAATTACCCAGAACAAAACAGTTGCACAATTCTTGACAACTTCAAGATTCAGCCGAACATCATCCAAGCTCCTGAACAATCCATCACCCAAAAGATTAGCTTTGTCGAAACATAATATTACAAGGCTAATCTAGATGCAAGTGTAAGTGATACAACTCTTAAAGGTTTGCACAATTACCTGTGTCTTTGCTGCTCAAGCTCAAAATAATTTGCAAGAGTGGCCAGCTAAAGAAAAATATGAGCATATCAATATTTTAAATCAGTCAAAACATATAATACAACAACTACCCTCAAGCTTTCGCATGACTTGAAGATCCATCTGATCATGTATAAGCAGTAGTAATAAATGAACTACGGAAACTCATATTAAAGACATTGATAAAGCTAAGAAATCTCACAGAAAAGTTAGTATACACTATACACCTCACCAGGTGCACCAACTCCAAAGATATGTTCTTTTCATCATTTAATTAGCTGACTGCTTACTTTTTTTTAAATATAATATTAATATTGTCATAAAATAATTATTTTACATTCCTTCATACGGTACTCCAAAATACGGTTACTTAATTTTGATTATTTTCTTTTAAAACATACAAACAAGTTGATTTAGTTTCATTCAATTCTATTCATTTCTATTTTTATACTCATTACATTCCATTTATTTTAATTTACTCAATCCATTACATTCCTTAATGAACTCTCAAACAAAGCTTTACTATGTAGTTTTTTTAATTCTTTTTATTCTATAATAATCCAGAATTGATCAAACTTAAAAAAATAAAAAAAAAATTGCTTGTTTCCTGTGTTCAGAAAAAATCTTTCAAGATTGGGCTGTTGTTCTAATGTTTGTAAATACCTAGCTTGTTTACATTGTCATCTTATAAGATGCTTTTTCTTCAAGAATAGAGAGATTGATACCTTCATGTCACCTGCTCTGTTTCCAAACCTCTCTTCCAACAATGGCAATGAATCGAAAGTAGCCTTGGGCTCAGGTGCAGGCTTATCAATCTCCGCAAATGCCTCTCTTATCCGTGCACTATCAAACCTCTCTATATTATGACCCGCCCAAACCCGTCCTATACACACACCAAAAAAGGGAAAGTCATATTAATAAAAGAATAACTTTTGGTTATAACCATTACGTGACACTTATAACTCATAAAATAATCTATATTTATTATTTAAACAAATCACACAACTTATTAAATAGATAAATTAAATATATAAACACCTAATTTAATCAAAGTGTATCGTTAATAAAATTAGACAAAGTAAAGCAAGAAAGCTAAATCTTACTGACAAAGTTTATCTCCAAATCTGAAGGGAAATTCTAACTCACTACGTCTCACTTAAATGGATTATCCACATGTCTTATTTAAATAAATCACATTAACTTTTTGGTTCACCAATATGTATTTAATTATTATATAATGGGTTTAAGGAAGATTCCTTCGGATTGAACTTAATAAAAATAAGGGTAATTATATAATACTCCGGGAGTACATTAAATGCGTACTCTCTCCTCTCATAAAAGTGGTGGGTCCCGCTAATTAAATTCATAATGGGACCCACCATTTTTGTGAGAGGAGGGAGTATGCATTTAATGTACTCCCGAAGTATTATATAATTTTCCATTAAGACTTATAAATAAAATTTTGTCAGTAACCAAACAAAGACTAAGAGAGAGACTGTGGAGAAGGTTGTAAACGCTATCGGCGATGTCGAGGAAGGTAGGGGCAGAAGCAAGGGCATCGCGAGTGATGCCATTGACGCATGACACGAAGGAGTGGAGGAAGATATCTGTGGGTTTGACTAGGGTGGAATAGCTGTACAGCTCCACCGCAGTTCTAGGGCACACCAGTATGGCTCCAAATTCAAATATCGCGCGGCCTTGTCCGGGTCGGGTCGGTTTCGTGGTCTCCACATCGAAGAATGCGATTTCAAATCTGTCTTCGCTACTCGAACCCATTGCTCTTTGATTCCAATGTGTCTGTATAAGGATTGCAATGGGGCGGTATGGGTTGGGTTTCGTCCCGCGCCGTATAGATACCCGTTCCAAAAAACCCGTTTATCGCCCCGCCCCGCCTGCTTCAACGGGTACCCGTTTAACCTGACCCGATCCGATAGCAATTTTTAAACCATGCTATCAATTTGTCTAGCCTGAGTTTTTTTGGATTAGAATGGGTTTATGGTTAATTGATTGATTAGGTATAGTAACCAAGATTTAGATGGGTGTGTCCGACAAGATTTAGATGGGTGGATCCGATATTGAATGAGGACTATGTCAACAGTAAAACACCTAGTGTATTGAGTGTCCATATCATTATCACAGCCAATGATAATGATTATTTGCACTTGCGTATTTGAAAAATTCTATAGCAACTCCATCTCTTCTTTGCTTTCAAGGAAGCCAAAGAGTAATTGTATACAAGTTCTGGGGAGTAGTTAACTAAATGCAATTAACTTTAGTCATCATCCAGCCATTTTAAAAAATTGCACAATGCACAAGCAATGGCAGGAAGGTGTAGTGCAGAAGCAACACTTGAGATAAAAGGCATGAGGACTTTGTGAATACTTTGGCAAAAAATGTTGTAAAATTTGAGTCTTGCACATACATAGACTAGAAGTAAATGCGACAATTTCGGATCCAAGAAAAGCAAATGCGAGAAGAAGCTTCTCCTCTGCTTGATTAGGTATAGTAAATAGGATACTCTATAAAGTATAACACGATGAAACTAAATCCATTCTAGGGCCAACAGAGGAGCCTCCCAGTATGCAAAAGCACATAAAATCTGTGACTACATGAATATCTACAATAATTCCATAAATAATACAGGAATGTCTACAATAGAAAAAATTAAATGAAAATCCAAGTCAAACATTTAACAAGCAAATAATACAGGAATGTCTACAATAGAAAAAATTAAATGAAAATTCAAGTCAAACATTTAACAAGCAAATCGAGTACGAAGCTACTACATATTTAACACAAAAAAACGATGGCATCAATTTCAGCTTCCTCAAGTTGGAGTAGTCCATGCTCTATCATCATCACATCAATTTCTATGTTCTTTCCTCCGCTCTCAACAACCTAATAGATAAAACATACACAATAACTTTGAATTAAAAATATAAATTATTACAACCATTCTAGGTGCAATTAGTAGTAAAATCATAAGAGTGGTACCTACACAAAAACTTTCAAAAAGCAACAACTCATTTCAATTAGTCCACAAGCTCCATGGCACCACTTTCCTCCTCCTCATGATCATCATAGTCCTCAAGAATGTTTTGAATTGTGGCATCATCTGGCATAAGTGAAGAATCTACAATAAAAAATAATAACACAACACAAAATAAACCCCATTACATATTCACAAAAGAATCAATAATACAATCATGATTTCATGAAACAAATAAAATTGCTTACCTTTAAGTTCACTCCATAACCAACTTTGTGCACACATCAATGCTTCTAAGGTTCTTGGATGAAGACGGCTACGGTGTGGACTCAACAATCTCCCACTAGTACTAAAAGCAGACTTTGATGCAACGGTTGTCACAGGAATAGCTAAAATATCTCTTGCAAGGCGTTGCAATATAGGATACTTCAATCCATTGTGATTCCATCAACCCAAAATATCAAATATCTCACTTCTTTTCAATAGTCATTCCTTAATATATGTATCAAACTCTCCTACAACACTCTCACATTTTTTGTTTCTGTTATTAGTAATATTACTAACAAAAGAATCAAATTTCCTTAACCGGTTCTGCACAAAGTCATGTGAAACACTTTCCATAGAAGATGGAGGTTGAAAACAACTTACTTCTTCATCCGCGTTTTCACTACCATACTCCGCAAGCAAGTCGTAAAAGATTTTCTTAATTTTTTCAATTTCTTCAGAACTCCTGCAACTGTAGACTTTTTGGTAATAAAACTGGGTTTATGAAGAGCTGTGTAGCAGAAAATGACTCTATTGATTTCCCATTGAAGTCATTAATCTTCCCAGCTTTGACAGCTAAAACTGGAAAAACCCCAGAGTCAATCATCTCTTGCAGCTGTTGACCTTCCCTGTTGCAAAATTCCCCCCAAAGGGTTAGCTCAACACTTTTGCCAGATCCATCCTTCAGATTCAAAATTCTTCTCTGAGTTTCCATCCCATTCTTTTTCATAATTGGCATTGAGGGGTTCACAGAGATGACAATGCCAATAATATCAAGTATGGAGTTGTTCTCAGCATTCTCAATTTCACTGATAGGCCTGAAGGAAAATTGCTGCCTTGGTATAGAACCGTCTTCATCTAGGCAAAGTTCTACAGTTGAAGTTGCCTTCAGAAGTATCTCCCATTCATTCTTCAGATGGTTGAAGTTCTTCTGAGCAGGTTTTAAGCTACCCTTGGATATCAAATAGACTTTACCAACCTCAATAGCATCATAGAAGCGGTCAACAACAGCGTTGAAGCAAGTGACATGTATTTCTCCACCATTAGAGTCAAGGAGGTCAAAAGAGAACACCTTCCCATCTCCCCGGTCATTGTTATAGCAATGGATATCCCCTTTTGCAGTAACTCTTGCCTTGATAGCCCATCTCACCTGATCAGGATTTAAAGCGGAAATAGCATTGTGCGGATTTTGCAAATTAAGAAGACCATTGTGTTGTTGTGACGTTTCTCCAACATCTGGAAGGAAGTAACAACAATCGAAGAGCACAGAGAATTTGTTGTAGATGACCTTGGCAATAGTTGTTTTGACAATTCCACATGCCATGAATTCGAACAATACGTACACCATTGAAGCCAACATCTAATAATTTTGTCATTTCTTCTTCGTGATGATAAATTCCAACCAAGTTGTCAGTTACAACCATGTAATACTTCTTTAACTCTAACAAAACCTTTGAAACAACTATTTTTACAAGTTCTCCTTCATACCTGCCAAATATAATTGATACCAAAGGAAAAAAACACAACAAATAATTAGTACCTAGTTCCAATAAATTTTATTTTATTTGACACTCTACACTACACATGGATCTACGCCCACTTTCATGCAATTAGAATATCACTTGTACATGTGTAATCAGCCACATGCTTTACTTGTAATATACACAAAAATTACTATTATAATAAATTCGCAAGCACAAAAATGTAAAGAATTGTTCTTTTTTTCAAATATTTGAGTCTGAATTAAATTAAGGCAAATTGAATCATACTTTAAAAATAGGTAGCAAGAGTGAGTTACCCATTAGTGTCTTTCTCCAATTCAAATCCCTTCATTTGTCCAACCACTCTCATAGCCTTTTTCCATCCTTGAACAATCTCTTGATCGAAATCATTTTTGTGTTGGCGAAAGGCCTCCTCGTAACTCCCCGTTTGATGTCGTACATCGGACGGCTCCACGTCATAAAAAATAGGAAAAATCTTTTGTTTCATAGTATCATCATTATGGCACTCCACCATTTTGGCAAGCTCATGTAGGCACCATTTACTAGAAGCATAGTCCCTTGAAAAGATTGGGATTGAGATTTTTGACTCCTTGATTGCTTTGAGAAGCGCCGGGCCGATCTCTTCTCCCACACGAAGCTCATCATCGTCCCTAAAGGTGCGAATACCCGCATAGGCAAGATCGTGATAGAGGTAATCGGCGAAGCTCTTACGAGTGTCCTTGCCTCTAAAACTCAAATAAACTTCGTATTCCCCTCCTGAGACAGTCGATGAACTGCTCCCAGCAGTGTCGGCATTTGAGCTTCGCTTTTGCTTCTTTGTATTCCCCTTGTAATCCATTTTCACACTACAAGCAGCTCACCTCTCTCGGGTTTATTGCCATCCCTAACCCGAACCCATTGCTCTTTGATTCCAATATGTGTCTGTATGGTATAGGATTCAATTTTTGAATTCCTTTTTTTTGAGTTTCAATTTTTGAATTCCTTTTTTTTGAGTTTCAATTTTTGAATTCCGAGACTCAAAGAGAGCGCGCGTTTGAAGTTTAATAAGCTTGAATGTTAGAAAGCGTGTTGAAGAAGATAAAAAGATAAAATAAAAAGCAAAAGCAAAAGAAAACAAGAGGAGTTCACTTTGGAGTAATTAAGGATTGCATATGGAAGTTAAGAAAGGGTGTGGTTTTTAATAATGATCAGGTGGTGATCCAAAGGAGTTTCCCACTTCACATTGGCTTTTTTTAAAGGGGCTTACGAGATTCCAAAGTGTTCTCATCTTTAACTTTTTTTTTGTTTTGTTTGATAACTTTGGATGGCCTGTTCTGAAGATATGCGCTAATCATAGGAGACACGCAATATTCTATTAAGGTGTACCATTCAAGACCGGACCAGTTGAACTATCGCTTGTTTTATTGTGCTTTAACTAAAAAGTCTCAAGGAATATAATTTGAAGTGAAATTTAAAGTGGAGGATGCATTGCCACTAGCTAAATGGGCAGATAGCGTGGGTTTTATTGGCTGCTTGTTGCCTTAACCTCCAAGCATTTGTAAAGCTTTGGAGAAGGATGCTTGTATATCGTACTTTTTTATTTTTATAAATTTTTTTTTTTTCAGCTAAAAGACAGATATATGTGTATGAATAATTATTTCTTTTTATGGGCTAAACATGAATAAAGGTATTCAAAATGAGATAATTAATGGCAGTCACATTGCTCGTCTCAAACAAAAGGTGGACATCACATCAGTTATGTTTAATTCCTGTATAGCGCTCTTGCAGTTCTCTGCTTTGGATATCCATGTTATATATATAAAAAAAAAAATTTCTCTGCTGTTGAGCAAATCATCCATTTTCAGAGCTTGATTAATTTGCTTGAGATTTTAGGGACTCTTGATCAGTTTTTTGGACCAGCTGAGAATGCATCTATAACCTCTCCATTTTGTTTTGAAATAGACAGAGATTATTTGATGTAATTTCAATAAATCTAAAGATGTATATTAAGGAAGACAAGTTGTCAAAAGGAATTTCCTGAATTAAGTCACATGTTAATGATTGAATACAAACATAGACTACAAACTTATACCCTTCCAATCGAACCAAAGATTTTCATGAATGGGTGCATATGCACAATTTTCTGCTGCATAAAACTTATTGGATGTTCAGAGCATGCTAAACTTCTCTGCACAGAACACTCAGCTAGCCTTGCTGATTATTTGGCTTGTCTCTGGATTTGCACTCCCCAGTAACTTTTTGATCTGTCATTTAAGAACAAAATATTGATTTTCATGTTAGCTTTAACTATATGCCACCAGAGGAACACCATACTTTGGATGTTCTTCTGTGGCACTCTAGGCTGCTACGAGTAAAAACAACATTAATTGAGTATCTAAAGGTTGCTTGTAGACTGTAGAGCACCTTAATGAAAGAGTTGAACATGAAAATGTGCCATTTGGAACCAGTTGGTCACACTTTAATTAGTTTGACACAAATTTGTAAATATTCTAAGATCCTAAGCTCAAATTGCTGTCTTCTGCACTAATCTTTAAAAAGTACCAAGATATTCTTAGGATATAATATGTGACATGTACTGCACATGTATTTACCTCGGATCTTGCCTAGAAAAAAGTAGGAATCACTAACTTTGCATCAAAGTGATACTAGCCATATCCCGGCTCCTTCCCTTGTGCATCCATAAATTTGATAGCTCGTCGGTGCATAAAGGCTTCATCAAATAGTCAGTTGCGCCAAGATTTAAGTACTTGTAAATAAGAGAGGTATGGTCTTGTCTAGACAATACTGAACAAAAAAAAGAACCTTGCTTATTAATTAAGTAGGAGGATGAGGAAAGTAAAACTAATTTTGGAAATACTGCTTTTTTTTGTTGTTGTTTTATGAGGAAAGTTAAACTCTTTAATCTGTCCCTTTTATAATCTTTCATTTTAAAGAATATTCTTTTCATATTCTAAGAACCAAAAAGGAAAATACTAAGTGCAGATCAAAAAACATGAAAGCTTACTGATGATCATGGGAATGTGTTGGAATTCTTCATTGATATACTTCAACATTTTCATGCCTTTGTCTATGTGAGCGTCAACTGCAACAAGTAGGATGTCAATAAGGGGCCCCTCAGCATCCAATGTATCAACCACCTCTACAAATGAGCTCACTGAGATTACTGTGAAGCAATAGTTTATGTTGTTATTAGAGATTAAACATTGCCTATGCAGGTAAACAAGTTTTAGAAATATTATGGAGTTTATGAATTATGCAGTATAAGTGTTTAACTTGAAACACAGATTACACTTTAACATATGTAACATAAAGGACTCTCAGACTATTATGAGATACTAAGATTTCAAAGAATTTAAGAAATTTAAGCCATTCTTCAACGTTTTCCTTTCAATTAAAACTAGAGGAAGTTAAGTTTACATAGGCAGTTATCCTGCAACTAAGCTGTATCTAATTTGAGCTTATGAGGAAACTCGTGGTGAACTGACAATTTCTACTAGATGCCAGTGCAACTACCCTAAAAAAATCTAGTGGCTACACATTCATACATTTTAAGTTACAGCAACAATAATGAGCACAGACCTTATATGCAAATGTCAATGCTAAGCTGGATATTTACAAGTTAGTGCTAAAAGTATAATAAACTTACAAAACCTCGGCCAAGAGCCTTGTATCTCAACTGATACTTCTTGGTATTTCCAACAGAGACATCCAGGGTTCAAATCCCCCATCTCCAAATATCAAATTAAAAAAAAAATTACAAAACCTTGCCTTAAGAAATAAAACTTTATGGATATTGATAAAGCAAAATTAAATGCATACAAAGCAACAATATACCCTGATAACTGCATTTGGTCAGAAGGGTGGAAACCTCATCACAACTCTCAGGATCACTGTCACACAGCAAAATTTTCAGTTCACTTTGATTGTTAAAAGCATCACCAGTCATAGTATTGTTGTTGCAGCCTCTACCACCATGTCCACCATTGTTACTAATCATAATCTGTTTTCCCTTGTCCATTGCAATCTAAAGAAACACAAGGTTCAGAGACACTTTTCATGCATAAAGATCTCATGTTTTATAAGCGTAATCACGTACTATCCAACAAAAAGTTTGGTCTGACCAGACAGTTGCATCTACTTTGGCCTGTCAGGTTCTCTAGGCACTTCAATCCTTTCTAGTGTGTCTCCTTATATAATTTTCAGAAACCATAAATCAATAAACTCTTTCTTGTGTCATTGAACCTTCCATTATTTGATTTCAGAATCAACATATCAAAATGGAAAATTTATCACATGCTCTGCAGTATGAAAAAATATATTATCACATGCTTAAAAGTCGGCCTCTTCAAAAATTAGGATAAGACTAACTATCAATCACCTCTCCTAGACCCCACAGAAGCGGGAGCCTTACGTACTACAGTACTAGGTATGATCATTATCACAAATTTAAAAGACCATGTTAAGACTCTCTTTAAATGCCACACGGTGGGAGTTTGCACCACTCTGTTACTTGCCTAAAAAGGCACATTTAGAGCTTCTTGACTGATGGACCACAGCCCTCAACATCCTTCAATATTTTCATATTTTATAAACACCACTATGAGGCAAATTGAGTAATTAGTTAAAAGGAGAAACACACTCACAGATACTATTTGATCCCTTCTATCATTTTTCATGAGATAAATGTCCAGTGAGCATTGTTAAGTAAAAGTAACTAGCTCTAATGAGCAATTCTCATTCCTTACAAAAGAACAGCTGGGTTGTTATGTTTGTTCTGTGTATAGAAGCAAATTAAGATTGCTGCATCTCTGCTTCACGATAGTATTCTTTCAGTTTAACAATTTAATTTCAAAGTGGGGTTGAGATTTGTCCTTTTTTTTTTTTTTTTAGCTCAACAAGGTAATTTAAACTTTATCTCCATGTTTCATAAGCGGATGTCCTTTACTCATTGCAACTCAACAAGTACAAACGTTGACAATCTAAAATTTAGAATAAACAAAAATCTGTCCAATTTAGTTCAAAAATCAAAGGCTACATATAGCATATATCACACTTAAAAACAAACTAAGCCATCAAACATGTTGTCAAATAACAATTAAAAGAACATATTACATATGTACCTTAACAATCTTCAAGTGGAAAAGGATTTGTGTTGATTAGTCTTGCACTTTAAATGAACTCTTTACGCTGCTTTGATGATTTGTTATTTCTAGAACAAAAAGAAAAAAGAATCCAGGATCTAAAAACAGTTTTTTTTTTAGTGATAGAGGTGGGGAAATGTACTTCTCAGTTAAAAACCACTTGGTAGACTAAATAATTTCTCAATAGCTAGAAGGACTGCTTCCTACTATGTGACTGTACAAGAAATTGACTCTTTATTTTGGGCCCCATTTGGCAAAAGTACAAAACATTATGTAGGACAAGTGGACAAGATATGAGATTCCATCATTATCACTTGAAGACTAAATAATTCCATCATATAATTTAGATTTTTATTTTCTTTTATGAGAGAGTTTTTAGGGTATATTAATATAGACAAGATTTCTATTATATTTCTAATAATAATTTTTGTAATCATATAATTAGATTTTTATTTTCTTATATGAGAGAGTTTTTAGGTATATTAATATAGACAAGATTTTTCTTCAAACCAATTTCGAAAAAATATCCTCTAATGACGACTTAAACGGGTATTCATGCATGATCTATTTAATGGTAATGTGATTTGTTTATATGATTTACTGAACCACAAGACTTTTTAACACATAGTAACACCTATTTCTCGTAGTACAATTCTTACAAGAAGGGACATTGTCCCAACTAACTAAACTCCAAAATCATTTAATTCAAACCACATGCCTCTTTTTGATTGGCATGGATGGAAGTCCCAAATTTGAAGCTCTCTATGGCATAAAGGCTTTGACAAGATAGGTTGGCACTTGACACTTCTCTACACTCACAAGTTAAGAGCACCCTATCTCTATACTTGACACAATTAAGGATGTGTTGAGTATTAAAAATTCAAGATTTATTCATTTTATTTTATTTTGAATACGAGTCAAATTTGAGTTCAGTATCATGTCACATTACATGTTCAAGTTTAGTTCATTTTCTTGTCAAACAAGCTCAATCAAGTTTGTTTATAAGCAGTTTGATTAAGTTATTTATTTCTCATATATAGTAAACAACACAACTATAATTTTTCCCCCTTAACAAATTTATGCTAATAATTAATAGTTAAATTATTTGAGTTAATTAAATAGAATGATTTTCATTCAAGAACTTCTAAAAAATAGATAAATATATTTTGTATTGTTAAAAATTATATATAATCTTTACTATGAAATAGACAATTTATGTTATCAATAAATTACAAATAATAATTTGATCTCATGTGAACTAATTTACAAACTTACACAATCGAATCTCAAGTATATATATACACAAATTGAGTCTCATACTCACGAGTCACGAGTTAGTTTACAAACTCATTATTATTTTTGAGTTTCATTGTTTAATAGATGAGTCTAACCGAAGTTTGAGTTTGACTCATTTGCTAAATAAACGAACAATAACAATATTCTTTATGAAGCAAGCCTTAATTGTTCATAAACAATTCAATTCATTTACATTAGGTCCAATCATTCATTTAGTCTCAACTCTCAAGCAATTGATGAAAATTGTACAAGGTTCAAGGCACTAATGAGCTATTGAGTATTGAAACTTAATGTCACATGTGCCTAAGGATCAAGGTGTCATTAGTAATTTAGTTTGCATGAAGAGGCAGCGTACGTATAAGAATTAGGATTAGTTCAAAGTTCTAACTGTTATTGCGGTTGTTTATAACAGTTTGCTTAAAAAAGTACCCTTCTCTATAGCAAGGCTAACAAACATAGTGCTTAGATACACAAAGTTATCCTATCAAAAAAGAAAAAAGATACAGAAAGTTATGCAGTTTCAATCTAACCATTTACGTGATCTGTGTGAGTTTGGTTAACGTAATAAGTTAAAGTCACACCACTGGCCAAATTGGCATGCCATGTTTAGGTTGTTTGCATCTTTCTTTCTGTTCACAGCTTTAAAACTTTTGCTTTTTTGGAATTTCATCACATTTCCTTTTCTTTATCAGCCAAGAATCGTCATGTGACTTGGCTATTGTTAACTTTAGAGAGAAACACAGACAGACAGAGAAGAGAGAAGCACAGAGAGAATAAACTATATTGTGTATTCTGCTGAATCATGTACAAATAAAGAATATATATAGGCCTAGTCTAGTGTATGGTATAGTAGAAACCCTAGGAAACCCTAGACTAGTACAATAACAATGGTATATAATATATACATATTAACATCCCCCCTCAAACTCAAGGTGGTTTGAAAGAAGCCATCTTGAGTTTGGAAACAAGATCACGAAAACGACCAGGAGGAAAGGTCTTCGTAAAGATGTCAGCAGTCTGATCAGAAGAGCTAACTGGAAGAAGATGTAGGATGCCAGCAGACAGATGATGACGCACAAGATGACAATCAATCTCAATATGCTTGGTGCGCTCATGGAAAACATCATTATGTGCAATCTGAATAGCACTACGGTTGTCACAATGTATAACAGTCGGTGAAGAATGTGTAACACCCATATCTTCCAACAGCCAACGAAGAGCAAGAAGTTCAGAAGTAGTATCAGCCAGAGCACGATACTCTGCCTCAGTACTAGAGCGAGACACAATATGTTGTTTCTTACTGCGCCAAGAAATAAGAGAATCTCCCAAAAAGAAACAAAATCCAGTAGTAGAGCGGCGGTCAGTAGGATCCCCGGCCCAATCAGCATCAGAATAAGCACAGAGGTCAAGGGTGGAGTGAGCAGAGAAGTGAAGTCCGTGAAACATAGTACCCTTGATATAGCGAAGAATGTGAAGCACTGCAGCATAGTGTGTAGAATGGGGAGCAGATAAGAATTGACTCACCAAATGAACAGCATGAGCAATATCAGGGCGGGTTACAGTGAGATAAACTAAGCTGCCAACAAGCTGACGATAGAGAGTGGCATCATTGAGAGGTGTGCCATCCAAGGGAGTAAGGCGAGCATTCATCTCAAGGGGTGTAGAAACAACTTTAGTGTCAGTCAGGCCAGTACGAGATAACAAGTCAGAGGCATACTTTGCCTGAGAGAGATAATAACCAGTGGAATCAGAAGAGACCTCAAGGCCTAGAAAGTAGCTCAGATGACCAAGATCCTTCATCTCAAATTGTTGGTGGAGAAATAGCTTGAAATCAGAAATGCCAGAGTGATCATCCCCAGTAATGATCATGTCATCAACATATAGTAGAAGAAGAATCATACCCTTATCAGATCGGCGGATAAATAATGCTGTATCATGAGAACTGGATGAGAAGCCAAACTGATGTACAATACTGCTAAACTTGGCAAACCAGGCTCGAGGAGCTTGCTTAAGACCATACAGAGCGCGACGAAGGAGGCAAACTTTGTCAGGACAGTCTGAATAGCCTGGAGGTGCCTGCATATAGACTTCTTCAGTGAGTTCACCATTTAAAAAAGCATTCTTAACATCCATCTGAAAAAGAGGCCACTGATGAACTGCAGCAATAGCAAGAAGACTACGAACAGAGGTAATACGAGCAACAGGGGCAAAAGTCTCCTCATAGTCTATCCCATATTCCTGAGCATATCCTTTGGCAACAAGACGAGCCTTATACCGTTCAATAGAGCCATCAGATTTGGTCTTGATCTTGTAGACCCATTTGCAGCCAATGGCAGATTTACCATGAGGCAAATCAACCAAGTCCCAAGTATGAGTCTTCTCCAAAGCCTGAAGTTCCTCTGTCATTGCTTGCTGCCAAAGAGGGTTAGTACAGGCCTCACGATAGGTGTGAGGCTCATGAAGGGAAAGCACAGCTGAAAAACAAGAATAATCACGCAAATGAGCAGGAGGTGCTCTTACCCGGTCAGAACGACGAAGGGGGAGGAGAGGAGGCTGATCAGTGACAGGATCCACAGGCGGTGCAGATTCTTGGGGCGAAGCCGGAGAGTCAGCAGGAGGAGCAGCAAGAGGGAGGTCAGGAGTCTGATCAAGGACAGGATCCACAGCTAGTGGAGGTGCTAGAGGAGAAGTCGGAGAATCAGCAGGAGATATAGGAAACAAAGGTAGTGATGGATTAGTAAAAAATGAAGGGGTGGAACAAGTTGTAAACTTGGACAGGGAATTAAACATGGTATGTTCCCAGAAAACAACATGACGAGAAATGCGAAGACGTTGAGAGATAGGATCCCAACAACGATAACCTTTGTGTTCAATCCCATACCCAAGAAAACAACATAGACGAGATCGAGGTTCTAATTTGGAATGTTCATGCGGCTGAAGTAAAACAAAACATGCACAACCAAAGACGCGAAGAGAAGAGTAGGAAGCTGGAGTACCATAGAGACGTTCAAAGGGAGTCACATTTTGGAGAGCTGAGGATGGAAGACGGTTGATGGTGTAGACAGCAGTGAGGGCAGCTTCCCCCCAAAAACGTTCAGGACAGGAAGCAGAAATGAGGAAAGCCCTAACAGAGTCAAGTATGTGGCGGTGTTTGCGTTCAGCCCTACCATTTTGCTGAGATGTTCCTGCACAGGAACGCTGAATAATGGTGCCTTGTGTGTGAATGAAATCAAGGAATTGAGAGTCTCTATATTCCATGGCATTATCAGTGCGGAAGATTTTAATGGTTTTTGAAAACTGTGTGGAGATCATTTGGGCAAATGTGCGATAGATTTGAGCTAATTCAGAGCGATTGTGCATAAGATAGATCCATGTATATCGAGAAAAATCATCAACAAATATGACAAAATATTTTGATCCACCTACAGTGGAAGTGGGGCTAGGTCCCCAAATATCAGAGTGAATCAAGTCAAAAGAGGCATGAGAAGAGGAGTCACTATTAGTAAAAGATAAGGCTGGTTGTTTGGCCAACTGACACGATACACAATCAACTGAATCATGTTTGACTTGACCCAAGAAACCACTAGAGACTAAAGAGCGAAGTTTTTGAACGGACACATGACCTAAACGTAAATGCCAAAGACTCAAAGGAAAAACAGAAGCAGTATGAGCAACCTGAGACGGAGGGGGTGTCGGGGTGGAAGGTAGGTGGAGTGAAGTGAGCTCGAACATCCGTCCCACTCTACGGCCTGTCCCAAGAACTTGATTCGTCCGAGGATCCTGCACACGACAACCAGAAGAACCAAACCACAAGTCATAACCAAGTTCACATAATTGACCAACAGAGATGAGATTAAGAGTGAGGTTGGGAATAAGATATGTGTCAGAGAGAGACAGTGTAGGAGTGGAAACAGAACCAGTATGGTTGGCAGAAATGTACGAGCCATTAGCAGTTTGAATAAGAGGAGCATGAGTAGTAGGAATAACAGAGGAAAATAACTGAGAATCGGGAGACATATGATTACAACAAGCAGAATCAAAATACCAAGTGTTACCTGAGACAGCAGAGGAAACCTTACCAGAAGTAGACAGAATTTGTTTGACTATGGAAAAGACTAAGGATCTTAACTCACTAACCGAAACATATGAGAGAGAAGGAGCAGAGAATGATTCTGTAGTAGCAGCAACAACAGAGGGATTATCAGGCCTTGGAAGAGTTCTTGAGTGACTTGGCTTGGAAGGCCTGGTTGGGCAGTTGTAGACAATGTGACCAATCTTGTGACAATACCGACATTCGACAGTAGGGCATTCAAATAGAAGATGTCCCAGTTGATAACAATTTTTGCAGTATTTCGAACCATTCCTGGATGAGGAAGAAGGATGAGCAGCAATAACAGTCTGAGGAAGTTTGGTGGTATCCATTAGAGATGAATAAGAAATATAGAAAAGATCTGCAAAAGAAAAACAAAAAAAATGGGTAAGCCTTTTCCTTTTCCTTTTCCTTTTTTTTTTTTTTTTTTTTTTTTTTTTTTTTTTTTTTTTTTTTTTTTTTTTTTTTTTCAGCTAGGGCTGACGTCAGCAATAGGTAGGGCTGACGTCAGCTGTGGGTGCGGGTCGCGGGGCAGGCGGACCGCGGGTCTAGGCGCGGGTCGGGGCGCGGGTCGAGGCGCGGTTCGGGGCACGGGTCACGCGCGGGTCGGGGCGCGTGTACGAGTCGCGCGTGGATCTGGGTGCAAAAAACACGCCGGAAGCTTCACCGGCGCGTGGCGGCGCGTGAAGCGTTTTCCGGCTTCGATTTTTCTGGTGGAGCTTCGTCTTGACGAGACGAAGCTGTGGATGTCTCTGGAAAGATAAACGGAGCAGCCTAGAGGCGGCGGCGGAGATCAGAACCTGCGGGTTTGCCGGAAGCTTCACCGGCGCGTGGCGGCGCGTGGAGCGTTTTCTGGCTTCGAGATTTCTGGTGGAGCTTCGTCTTGACGAGACGAAGCCGTGGATGTCTCTCAAAAGATAAATGGAGCAGCCTAGAGGCAGCGGCGGAGATCAGAACCTGCGGGTTTGCCCGAGACAGATGAGACGCGTGGCGGAAATCAAGCTCTGACGATCAAGCTCTGATGAGATTTTGCAGGTTTTGGGAATCAAGCTCTGACAATCAGAGCAGTAGGCAGAACAGGAGGAACGGAGGTCTCTGGAAGCAATTGCAGGAGAAGAGAGGCACGGCTGTTTTCAGAAAAATCTATACTAGTTTTAAGAATCACAATGCCAAAAGATTAATTTTGGCTCTGATACCATGTTAACTTTAGAGAGAAACACAGACAGACAGAGAAGAGAGAAGCACAGAGAGAATAAACTATATTGTGTATTCTGCTGAATCATGTACAAATAAAGGAATATATATAGGCCTAGTCTAGTGTATGGTATAGTAGAAACCCTAGGAAACCCTAGACTAGTACAATAACAATGGTATATAATATATACATATTAACAGCTATAAAATTGGATGATACATTTTTGGATGAAGTTTTCCATCACTTTTTATTTCCTTATTTGCCAAAGAATCACATTTCCTTTCCCTTATTAGCCAAAAATCTTCACGTGAATTGTCTTTGGAATTCTATCATAAACCCCATATAATGAACAATCTAGTAAAATCTTTTCATTGTAGAAGATGGGGACACGGACACGAATGTTGCAAAAAATGTACCCTATCCTCTCAAGTCGTACATGTGCGATTAATCCATTATTATGGTTCGTCTCCATATGCTTGGGCTGCCTAATCGGATAACATCATAGCTTTAGATCTTTGGAATTCAATCACATTTCTTTTCCTTTATTAGCCAAAAAATCTCCACATGAAGTGGCTTTGCAATTGAGTCACATTTTTTCCTTGCTAAGCATTGCATGCCTATCTCTACCTAATTATCCTCACTTATTGGCTTCCCTTGCACTATTCTCTGCTGCATATTTTTCTCTAGTAGTTAAGAATTTCAAATCTTCAGAATAGTGGAAAAAGCAAAACCAGGATTTCAAGGGGTAAGATTAAAAAATAAAAATTGAAACAAATTAATTTGGAAAGTATTAAGTTATTAACTATTATAAGTAACAAAATAAATAATTTTCATGTGAAATAATTGTGTACATGTAAACTATAATTATGATGGAAATAAAATTTTTTTTGAAGCAAATGTAGTCCAAATAATTTGAATAGTACATTTTTTATTAATAAATTTATGGATATATTCAAATTTCATTAATATGTGAATTTGAAGTTATTAGGTGTAAGCTTTTATTTTATATTCATACACAAATGTATTGTCAGAGCAAAATCCTCAAATGCTAAATCCATCACTTATTATTACAATTCACATACAAATTTGGTACTGGTAGTTATTCTACATTGATTTAATCCTTAAATCCAAATGTGAACTAGAAGGAAATTTTTACTTTTATGAGAAGAATTTAAAATGAAATATTTATATATCATTCTTTTTCCTTTTCAATTTCAAATATACTAGGGAAATTTATTTTTTATTTTTATTATTTTTTTTATAATTTGATAGTTGGTGATGAGGATTTGAACTCTGAATGTCTCTCTTGAAAATAGTAGGAAGTGTTAGTTAAACTATAAAAATTTTAACGAAATTTTTTCTCTTACCCCTCCCCCCTCCACATGGCTTAAACTCGAAATTTACAGATTTAAACTTATAAAAATTATAATTCCCAAGAATAGATATTTATGATATATTTAAAAATTGAATTTATACGATATTTTCGACATTCCATTTTTTAAAATATAAAACATGAAGAAAAATAATGATGTTTAAGATAATCTTATACAAACATTTAGTTACTAAATCGTTAATAATTATCATTATGGATAATAAATGATAATAAACCCTTGAACATTAAAAAAAAAATCTTATTTGGATAAAAAAAATTATA
>OU015770.1:9372342-9425530 GCA_907173295.1 Fagus sylvatica | reverse complement strand
AATCAAATCTGATCGAATATCTCTGCCACGTCACGTGCAGATTTTTATTTTATTTTTGACTAATAATAGAAAGAGAATTCTAAAACATTTGGATGATTTAATTGCACATGAACAAGGAGATGGATAGTGTGCTATGTTTCTATAATATTTATGTCCAAATCTAAAGATATTTAAGATATTTATAATTTCCTTTGGATGTTTTTTTGTTTATTGCTTGAAGCCAATAATATGGTTCAAATTTGCTTATGTCAATAATTATACTTTGTGTTGTAATAAGACGTCTCTCATTCTCATATTTATGAGGCTTGGTTAAGAGACACTTTATTTTGATTAGTTGTTTAATGAAAATTTAAGAGATATGTTATTTATAATTAAATGTAATACAAAATATAAAAAATAAAAATTGCGTTAACTGTTTATTATATATGGATTACATGTCATATTTCATCTACGTATTGGAATGGTTAAATCTTCTTATATAGGATTGTTTTGGTGTAATGTAAAATAAATTGTTACGTAATTAAATGATTATGATGTGATTGCATATGGTTATTGTCATGTTGATAGTATTCATATGCTCTTATCTTTTTCTTTTCTTTTTTTCTTTTTTCAGATGACTCATGTCCTGTCTAGGTAGACTATAAACATCATAACCATATACTCTTTGGTTTAAATAAGGTTTAAATAAGAGTGTAGTTTATTCCCTTAATAATTCTATAATATAATTTTTTGCCTGCATTAAGTAGATTGATCTAGGTTTAGTTCGGAAAAAGGTTTTTATATTATTTGTTTATTAAAAAATAAGTCAAACTCAAACATAAGTCTAAGGCTCTAAGCTAGATTATTAAATAAATTGAACTCAAACATAATAATGTGTTTGTGAGTATAAAGCTCGATTTAAGTGTATATATATATATTATATATTTGAGATTAGATTGTATAAGTTTGTAAATAAGTTCATAAGATATCAAATTACTATTTGTAATTTATTGATAATATAAATATTTTTTTTTAATAAAAATTATATATAATTTTAACAATACAAGGTAATGAATCGAATTTATAAAATAATCATTTTATTTAATTAACTCAAATAATATAATTTTAACTATAATTTAGTTATTAATTATTAGTATAGATTGTGAAGGGGTAATAGTATAGATTGTGAAGGGGTATAAAAAAAAAAAATAGTTGTAGTGTTTACTATATCTATGAAAAAAATAAGCTAATTAAGTAATTTGTGAAAAAACAGGAACTTGTTTGAAAAGAAAATAAATCAAACTTGAACATATCATAATATAAAAGTTTTTAGATTAATTTGTAGGTCACATAAAACATTAAAATTCGAACAGATTTTGCACTTGCAATCAACCATCAGTCTCTTCCATGTCCTTTCCATCATAACATTTTGTGAATTGAAAACATTACATATTACAGAGCAACTGACCTCATCAAACAAATTAGAGATATTTATTTCTTCCTTTCTCTCATAAATTGGAATTGATAACCAATTTTTTTGCCACCAAGTGAATGCCTGCATTCTGCTTATAGTCATATGTATCTAAGGAAAAGAATGCATCCACAAAGGAACCAGGAGTGAACAAGGGAGCGAGCTCTGCAGGATCAAATTTACTGAACACAAGCCTTTGCTCGGTGCCTGAATCTTTTTTATATATCTCTGTTGCGTACACACCATCTACACTTTTGGCAGCTGGTATTCTGTTTTTCACAAAACAATTACATATATAATCAGATGACTCTCCAATTATGGAGAACTTAACGACACTTTACATTAAAGGTTTATGTGTTTGCATATTAGACAAACAGGAGAAACACAAATCTGCAATATTATTATGACTACAGTTTATATAATTCAAACTATTACAACTGCTAAATTCTTCCAAAATATCTTCACACCTCAGTTTCAAAGTAACCAATTAAGCAAAACATCTATATAGATAAATATGCTTCAAACTTAAAGAGGGAAAAAACAAAATGCTTCAATGAATAATATATGCTTTCATCCCTTCAAGAGAAATTAAGACAAACTTAACCATAATCCAAAATATAACAATATATATTAACAAGCATGGCAGATTTAAGGCTAAGTGTTCTATTAATCAAGAAATATTTTATGGAGAAAAGTATATCAGGATGCTCCCATTCCTCCTACACTAGAGTTCAATGTGCAGGTAAAAACATCTTTTGGGGTACTGCAATCTAAACTTTCTTTAATACTGCTTATACTGAGGATTTTTTTTTTCCCTAAAAGAGAGAGAGGCAAAATAATAGGACCAAACTTACTGCAGCTTCACTGTAGGGTAGTTATTTCTCCTGGTCACCATAGGCCACCATTTTGAGCTGCTACCCGAATCCGTGGACAACTTCTGTGCAAGATCATCACATTCATTGAGAACCCTACATAAACTCGGTGGTGCATTAACCACAAAGTTCAACGTAGGAAAATTCGTGTTTATTCGAAACCACACTTTCAAATGAGTACAAGAAAGCTGCAAAATCGAATCTTTATGGAATAATTGCATTCTTTGAGGTTGAGTCCTATTGCGATAAATTGGAACAAGATGTGCACTGATTGCAGGAATATGAACATCATCAGGCTCTAAAAATCGTGCAGAGTCATCGCAACCCTCGGAGACAGCTGCAGTTGAAGACTCCTCGGAAGACTCTTTAGAATACATCTCAGAAGAGTACTCCTGTATTTCATTTTTCAGCAGGCCCATGTCAAAGGCATCATTTCGAGCTGTGAGTATTTCTGGGAGGCTCGACTCCTGCATTTTTGCAGATTTTTGTCAATATCACTATAACCAACCGTATAACAAATGCAATTTTTTTACCAGCCTCTCTACTCAGTCTCAGTCAAAGTTACCAGGATGGACATAATACATATCCGGCTTAGCAATCAGGCATGGACTGTCTGAGCTAAAAGTAAATGTCTAAAGGAGAAAATCTAGTACTTGAAAACACAATCAACATATATACCAAAGAATAAAAGTATGATTACATCAAAAGAGTACATGGCACTCCGCTAATTCTTCCTAGTGTGAGGCCTACCCATTTCAGGATTTATGCAGTCAAAGTGTGTTCGTAAGAGAGGCATGGATGGTTCAGAAGTTTAAAGAGCCAAAAGCAAGCCCAGAGAGACAGATATGATATGGTATTTGGTAGCCATTTAGAACTAAATGGGAACCAAATTAATAAAGCATGACCCAAGTTAACAATTGCAGTCAAGCACTAGTGGTGGAGTTAAAGAATTTTTTTTTCTGGAGAGCCAAGATAAATATATATAAACAAAATCCAAAAAATAACCTATCATATCTATATTGCTAATTTTCTAAAGAGTAATGCTAGAGACACAACTTATTTTATAACTATTTATTTACAAACTGACATGACACTGATGTATCAATATACCACGTCAGCAATTGAAATACCAAATTAACATGTCATCATTAATTTAATTTAACAAAATCATTAAAAAAAAAAAAAAAAAAAAAAAACCTAAGCCATCAATTACCCAGCGCCGCCTCCCCCCAAACAAAAAACTTGGAACAAGATCTGTTCTCTCTCTTTCATTCCCTTGCCCCTGCCTCCATGTCTCTCTGTGACTCTGTGTGTGTAGACGTGAGAGAGGGCTCTAATAACGGTAAAAAGGCCAACCCCATTACTCTCTACTTTTACCACTTTTTCACTAACAACAATTGGTGCTTGCTCCTTCTTCCTCCAGATTCTTCTTCAATCCCTTAGCCACATTTGGTGTGTTTTCTTGGTGCCACATGTCCCCCACGCTCCTCTTTCCTAGACTTGTTTTGGGCCTTTTCTTTCTCTTTCCATTGCAGATTTAAAAAATAAAAAAGCTAAAAAAATATAAAGTAATAGTAGTAATATGAAAAGGTTACGAATACTATTCAAATAGCCAGAAGGAGCTGGGTATGGTTTTTGTTTTAATCTTTGTAGTGTCGGGGACATGGGTGGTGGGTGGGCGCCGGCGGTGAGCTTTTTATTTGGGATGGATTTTAGATTTAGGGATTATCAATTTTTAATAATTTTATTTGTGTTAAATATTTTTTTTTAGAAAATATTAGTGTTAAATGTTAATGCTGAGTTGTGTTTTAATAGCTGATATGGTAGCTTCCACATAGGATGTCACGTCAGTTTGTAAGCTTCTGGTTGTAAAATAAGTTGTGTCTCTAGCATTACTTTTTTCCACAACAATCAAGTCTTAGTCCTAATATTTTAGTAATTGCTAAATTGTTAATTCTCCATGAAATTCGTAATTTTTTTTTTTTAAGTGTCTATATTGCTAATTCTCAAATGCAACAAAAATAAATAAATAAATATTCAATTAAAGAGATTTACTTATCCATTTATAGAAACATATATTTTAAATATGTTTTGATTTAATGAGTTATGTATGACATAAGAGAATTAAGGAAAAATAAATGCATTAATCATTTATATAAACTTATTTATTTTTAAGAAAATATGCTTGAGATATACTTTGATCTAATGAGTTACATATTGTATAAGAATAATGTAAGGAAAAAAAAATGATGTATCAATCATTTACATAAATGTAATACAATTTTTTTTTTAAAAAATCTAAGGAGGCATTAATTAAATTTTATAGAAATTAATTTTTTTTTTTTTTAATAAAAAATACAAGAGGGAGGGGTAAAATTGTAAAAGCCAGGGGAGCCATGGCTCCCCTAACCCCTCCCTCTGCCCCTGACTATAGGGTCGGCTCAATACATTTTGGGGGTGTGAAAAAAATTAAGTTGGATTTATTTTAATATTTTAATATTAATTAAATATTATTTTTAGTGAGACAACACCGCGCTTTGGTTATTCTCAATTCCCATTAAGAATTGAAATTTGGGAACAGTTTTTGTTTTCTATCCGTTTTGACTTTTGAGTTACCAAACAAGTTTTTTGGTTTAGAAAATAGAAATTATTTTATTTTAAAAAGCAGTTACCAAACCAAACCTAACCTTTGGGTTTCAATTAGGTTAGCTTTTTATTGGCTAAATATTTTGAGGTCTTCTTGAGGTGAGAAAGAATGCAAAACTCATCTATTTTTTTCATAAAAAAAAAAAAAAAAAAAAAAAAAAAAAAAAAAAAAAAAAAAAAAAAAAAAAAAAACATTTATCATCCAACACTTTTTGGGATATTTTTGTATAATTTCTGGGGTTTTTTTTGTTTCTGTTAGGAAGAGCCTTGGAACCTTTTTAAATTTTTGTAGCAGTTGGGGACTTAGGCCTAGATAAAGAATTAGTAGAATAATTTAATAATGTACTTAGGCCTAATGTAGGATTGTTGCCTGTCACCAAACCTTAGGAAAAGCATGTCTAACTTCTAAGTTCTAATGGCATGCAGTAATTAGATACCCAAGACATTTGAAATAGTACATGTCAAATCTGTAGTAGGTAAACCAGGCAAACCAGATATTTGAAAATTACCCATAAAGATGTCTTCTATTCAGGGCCGGCCCCAAGGTTTGGGTTGCCCAAGCCCGTCCCGATTTTAGTTGCCCCCTTATTATTTAATATTAAAAAAAAATAAAAAACATTAAAGATATATATATTGCCAATTTCAAGGTTATATTGTACTTTTAACTTGAAAATCATAGTCAATCTACTTAATCTCTCTTGTAACTTAACAAAATTTGATAAACAATCCACTAGTTTATTGCAATATTACTCCATCAATTGTAAAAATCAACTTCCTAATTTCTATTTTGCCAACATCCAACTCTTTTGGCAATATTAAATTTGAAGAAAAAAAATCATCCCATGCACAGCACAACAAATTCTATCATAGTAAAAATATTAAGATTTTTTTAAAAATTGCATGTTAGTGGAACTGTAAAATTAACTCCCAAACACTAAAAAAAAAAAAAAAAGCTTTTCTATGCTCATACTATTTGACTGTAATTCTATTATTAGAAGTGGTATAAATAATTATAAAACTATTTATGTTGATGTTGTAACCTCTTTGTATTCCAAATATTGCTCATATTTCCTTAGCTCTATATGGATAATCTTGATGTTGATGAAGCAATTTTGTTAGTCTAGGACTCTAGGTTTAAGGCTATCCTAAATAGCGTAGACTTGTTATTTATTTTTTATTTTATGATAGTCAGTATTTTAGAGAGAGTCAATAACTACAGAGTTGTTGTCTTGGTATAGTCATTTTAAAGTGCAGAAAAAAAAAAATACATACGGTACCGCAGGAAAAAGTATCTCCTATTTCGGAAATACAACTCAGCAACATGAGTTGGTATTTCAACCCAATAAGTTTTTGACATCTGTTAAAAAAAAAAAAAATTTCACGCTACTTTACTCTCTCTCTCCGCGTTCCTCTGATTTGATCCAACCATCGCCGGTCTGTGTAGCTTCGGCGTCGCCATGTTTGTCAAAGACATCAAAGGACAAAAAAACAAAGAAGATGAGTTCTTTTATATACCATGTGCTTGTCTGTTTGTTGTAGTTTTCTGAATTTTTGTTGCCAAACAGCCATAAATAATGGCACCAACCAACAAAGAAAGGCTGGTAGTAGCCCACAATTGATGCCAAAAGATCTGGAAAGCTCATTGTCCCTGGTTGTAGAAGTTGAGTTTGAACAAGAAAAGCTCTGAACCCAAGTCAAATACAAAGATCTAAACCCATTTGGAACGAAAAAGCTTGTCTTCCAAGTCAAACTGATCTTCCTTACAGAACCAAAGAGATCAGCGTCTTCTCTGATCTTCGCACCACCTTCAAAATCCTCTCTATGGTCGAGCTTTTCATAGGTTGCAGAGTTGTACAGGCCGGTGGTGGCTGAATCAGACAGAGGGAATGTGGAGAGAGAGAGAGTAAAGTTGCGTGTAAATTGATTTTGCAAAATTGGTGAGAATTTTTTTTTTTTTTTTTATTTACAGATGTCAAAAACTTATTGGGTTGAAATACCAACTCATGGTGCTGAGTTGGTCTTTCCGAAATAGGGGAGAGAGCAGAAAAAAGATTTGTCTTTCATTTAAACTAAAAGCACCTCAAAATTTAAAAATGAGAGAGAAAGAACTAGAAAGATAAAGAAGAGAGAAGAAGAAGAAGAAGAAAGGTAGCAGGCCAGCAGTAGAAGAAGAGTAGTGCACTTCCGCACTGATTGCCCATTTGCCCTTGAAGCCCCTCTTCTTCTTCTTCATTTTTTTTTTCTTGTGGTTGCCCCTAGAAGCCTCTCTTCTTCTTCTTCAATTTTTTTTTGGTATACTAAATTTTTTTTTTTTCTTGTGGTTGCCCCCTATGGGGGGGTTGCCCTAGCCCGAGGTCTTGCCGGGCTTACCCCGGGGCCGGCCCTGCTTCTATTATGCTTAATTACTATATAGTGTAATGTGGATAATGATAGACCATGATGCCTAGAGTCCTTTTTATTTTTGGATTGTCATTTGTCAGCTAGTTGTTTTGGGGGTTTGTTGTTCTGTTTATGCTTGTACTGTCCTCTTGTCTTTGTAGTCTTTGAGTACTCGGCTTTGTTTTGTATTCTGTGTTTATTTTCTAATAAAATTCTTTCTGATTCATTAAACAAAAAAATGTAGTAAGCAAACCAAACGGGTGCTTTATTTATATAATTCATGAAATGATCTCTTAAAATATTAATAGTCGTAGCATATCACTCAAGGATAAGTACATATTTTATATAGCTTTCAAAACAATAAAATTACCCATAACAAAACAGTTGCACAATACTGGAAAACTTCAAGATTCAACCGAACATCAGCCAAGCTCCTGAAGAATCCATCACCGAAAGGTTAGCTTTGTCGAAACATAATATTGCCAGGCTAATCTAGAAGCAAGTGTAAGTGATACAACTCCTCTTAGAGGTTTGCACAATTACCTGTGTTTCTGCTTCCCAAGCTTAAAATAATTTGCAAGAGTGTCCATCTAAAGAAAAATATGAGCATATCAATATTTCAAATCAGTCAAAACCTATAATACAACAACTACCCAACCCTCAAGCTTGCACATGACTTGAAGGTCCATCGGATCATGTATAAATAGTAGTAATAAATGAACTACGGAAACTCATATTTAAGACATTGATAAAGCTAAGAAATCTCACAGAAAAGTTAGTATACACTATACACCTCACCAGGTGCACCAGCTCCAAAGATATGTTATTTTCATCATATAATTTGCTGACTAGAGTCAACTGCAAGCTGAGTGAAGGTTTTCTTCTTTATCCTTATCTATACTATAATGTAAAACCAAAGTTTTTTTACTTTTGGTTGACCTCATCATGTTGCGCCACATAAGCTTTTGAAATCTTACAATTTTACACCTCATTATTTTAATATATATTTTCTAATTGAATTTAAATTTTATTCTATTATTAAACCTTCCATTAGAATTTTGACACATCATATTTTCTTTAATATAAGAATATATTATTCCATATATAAAACACAATCATAATTAATGTCTAATACTAACATATATTCCATATATAAACACAATATAAATATCTTTTAATAATAATCATAATTATCAATTTTCATCAAGATTTTTAGAGTTCTTTTTTTTTTTTATGTATTTCATTTAATTTTGTTGCTGGCAATGGAGAAAGATGGATGGATTTGTTATAATGAAACCATGTGAGCTTGAAATGAGTTATGAAAATTATTTAGGTTTGATCATATAATCATGTGCCCATGTATTTATTTGTCTTTCTTCTTATTTTAAGTATCCTTTATTTTATTTTTGGATGGAAACATGATCCATATGGTAAATATAAACATGAATCGTGTTTTATAAAAATTGGACTATATTCAACTTATGCCAAAAGAAAAATTACATTATATTAAATTTTAATTATCTTATGGTAAATACTTTCTTAGTTATCTTTTTAAACCAAAAAGTAGGATCTATTCTAAATCCGATTCGTAAAGTCTCTTTATTGATCTTGCTTACAATATTTTGAACTACAAAAAAATAAAAAAAAAATTAAAAAATCAACAAAAAAAGTAAAAGGAATCAAAATTAATTTAGATTTTATTTTTAATAATTTTCCTGTGCATCGCACAGGTTTGCGACTAGTATATATATATATGTCTTTTTTCTTTTTCTTTTTCTTTTTTTGTATGAACTCTCCCTCATTACTTGTCACACAAGAAACTTGCATTTTTACTTTTTTAGTAGAAAAAAGAAAAAAAAAAGAAAAAAGAAAAAGAAAATTATAAAATACTGTAATACTACATTAAATGCATACTTTCATTTTTTACATAAGTAGTGAGTCTTAGCATATATTTAATATATTCTCGAAATATTTTATAGTTATCCATCTAAATATGGGTTAAGCAAGATGGACTTACTGTAGTAAAATTATTTTTGGTTTTAGCATTATAGAGAGAGAGAGACTGAGCTGTGTGGTTTATGGGGATGCATAGTAATATTTTAGTAAAATGAGAGGTTTAACTAAGCTATCCAAATGCTCTAATAAGAAATATAATTCCAGGATTGATACCTCCATGTTAGCAGCTCTATTTCCAAAACTCCGTCTCAATAATAGAAATGTATCGAGAGTATCCTTGGGCTCCGGTGCGGGCTTACCAATCTCCTTGAATGCCTCTCTTATCCGTACACAATCAAAGCTCCGTATATTATGACCCGCCCAAATCCGTCCTATACAGTATATACATACACCACCAAAAAAGAAGAAGAAAAAGAAAAGTCATATGAATAAAATTATTTAAAAAAATATGCAACAGATAAAGAGAGAGAGAGAGACCGTGGAGAAGCTCGTAAACGCGATCGGCGATGTGGAGGAAGGTAGGGGCAGAAGCGAGGGCGTCGCGAGTGATGCCATTGGCGCGTGACACGAAGGAGTGGAGGAAGATATCTGCGGGTTTGACCAGAGTGGAATAGCTGTCCAGCTCCACCGCAGTCCTAGGGCACACCAGTATGGCTCCAAATTCCAGTATCGCGCGGCCTTGTCCGGGTCGGGTCGGCATCGTGGTCTCCACGTCGAAGAATGCGATTTCAAATTTGTCTTTGCTACTTGAACCCATTGCTCTTTGATTCCAATATGTGTCTGTATGGTATAGGATTCAATTTCTGAATTCTGAGACTCAAAAGAGAGCGCGCGTTTGAAGTTTAATAAGCTTGAATGTTAGAAAGCGTGTTGAAGAAGATATAAATAAAAAATAAAAAGCAAAAGAAAAAGAAAAAGAAAAAGAAAATAAAAACAAGAGGAGTTCACTTTGGAGTAATTAAGGATTGCATATGGAAGTTAAGAAAGGGTGTGGTTTTTAATAATGATCAGGTGGTGATCCAAAGGAGTTTCTGACTTCACACTGGCTTTTTTTAAAGGGGTTTACGAGATTCCAAAGTGTTACGTTCTCTCATTATTCTAAGTTTGTATTGATGCTTTAACTTTTTTTTATTTGTTTGATAACTTTGGATGGCCGTTCTGTAGATATATGTCCCTTGACTAATCACATGGAAACACATAATATCCTATTAATAAATGTATCATTTAAGACCGGACCAACTATCCCTCAATTTTATTGATGCTTTAACTAAAAAGTCTCAAAGAATATAATTTGAAGTGAAATTTAAAGTTGAGGATGCATTGCTACTAGCTAAATGGGAGGATAACGTGGGTTTTATTGGCTGCTTGTTGCCCTATCCTCCAAGCGTTTGTGAAGCTTTGGAGAAGGATGCTTGTATATTGTACTTTTTTGTTTTTATAATTTTTTTTTTCTGCTAAAATACAGATATATGTGTATGAATAATTATTTCTTTTTATGGGCTAAACATGAATAAAGGTATTCAAAATGAGCTAATTAATGGCAGTCACATTGCTCGTCTCAAAAAAAAAGATTTACCATTCTACTCATTTTGAAATGGATAAACAGAATATTAATAACTTTAGAATTTACTCACCGTTCATTCCAAGGAACAATCAAAATGTTTGTGATATATATATTATTTTGAGTTTTTTATTTTTATTTTTTAGTTAAAAAACAAAATCCAATAAAGAATTTAGATTTGGCATTTATCTGGTGTAGCTTGTTCATTACTCAGATCAAAAGAAGAGTCCAGGGAAAGCAGGTGTGGCAACCTCAAAGTAGATTTCCTCTTTTGTTACTCAAACTGTCTGTCTGTCTATTACGTCAACGGACTCTCCGCTGTCTCCGGACTGTTTTGCACTTTTGCACATCTCAGCTTTCACGCGTGAGTTTTATGTTCATACCTTGTAAAACCCATGGCCGGCTGGGAGGGACTTGTTTTTTTTTTTTGCTACAGTAACGTTTACTTGGACAAAAAATGCATTCTAGAAGCTGGATTTTTTGTCATTTTTTTTGTTACAGTAACGTTTGCTTTGACATAAAATACATCTTAGAAGCTGGACTTTTAGTATTTTTTGTTACAGTAACGTTTACTTTGATAAAAATTGCATTTTAGAAGCTGGACTTTTTGTCATTTTTTACTACAGTAATATTTACTTTGACAAAAAATGCATTCTAGAAGCTGGACTTTTTGTCATTTTTTTTTGTTACAGTAACGTTTGCTTTGACAAAAAATGCATTTTAGAAGCTGGACTTTTAGTATTTTTTGTTACAGTAACGTTTACATTGACAAAAATTGCATTCTAGAAGCTGGACTTTTTGTCATTTTTTACTACAGTAATATTTACTTTGACAAAAAATGCATTTTAGAAACTGGATTGAGAATGCTATAAGAGCAACTCCAACATTACTCTTCATTTTATCTCCACATGTGGAGAATTTTTCACATATGGAGAGTCATTTTTTCATCTTCACTCCAACACTACTCTCTATTTTATCTTCATTTTTATTAAAATAATATTTTTATTATTTTATTTTAACTTTTTTTTCTCTCTCCTCATTTCTCTTTTCTCTCTCCTCATTTCTATTTTCTTCTTCGCTGTGCTCTCCCAAGACCCACAGCAAACCCAAACCCACGGCAAACCCACGACCCACGGCAAACCCACGACAAACCCAAGACCCACGGCAAACCCAAGACCCACCACCTCGCCGAGATCCAAAACCCAAGACCCATGTCAAACCCACGGCAAACCCAAGACTCACGGCAAACCCACGGCTCCACCACCACGCCGAGACCAAAACCCAAGCCACCGTCAACCCAAACGCCACCAGAAAATCCCAACCCCGAGACAGAGGGAGAAGAGAAGGGGAAAAAAAATGGGCCCTGTTTTGTAATGCTTCGGGAACTATTCCCATCTCTTCTCTCCCAGCACATGTTCTTGCTGAAGTTGCAGAAGGGTCTGGTTCCCCTGCCATGTAATTGTTTTCTTTGCTCTTTTTCTCCTTTATATGATGAGGTTATTCAGCAAAAAAAAAAGGGGAAAAAAATGGAGGTGAAAGAAAAAAATCTCAACCCCGAGACAGAGGTAGAGCACAGCAAAAAGAAGGGAACAAAATGGAGGAGAAAGAAAAAAATCCCAACGGACATATTTTTCCAACAGTTAGAAAAAAATCCCAACCCCGAGACAGAGGGAGAGCAAAGCGAAGAGATGGAAAAAAAAAATGGAGGAGAAAGAAAAAAATGCCAACGGACATAATTTTCCAACGGTTATATTTTTTCAACGGTCAAATTTTTCCATTTTCCAACCGTCATATTTTTTTAGTATAAATAGGAGTATTTCATATCTCTAATTTCCATTCATCTCAAACCAAATTTTCTCTTTCATTAATCTCAAACCCAGTTTACTCACTCACTATCAAACCCAATTTTCTTTTTCATTATCAAACCCAAATTTCTCTTTCATATACTATGGCTCGAGATTATCAAATGAAGGAAATGGAAATGACTCTTTTTAACTCCAATTCTGATGATGAAATTGAGATACTTTCAATTTTTGCAATGAAAGAAGAACGATTGAAAAAAGAGTGAGCATCAACATCACGTCGTGGTTCAATTCCCGGTCACAAGGTCATCAAGCGCGATTATTTGCAAGGCCAAGAAAAGCTTTTTTGTGATTATTTTGTAGAAAATCCGGTTTTTCCTCATCATTTATTTCGAAGGAGGTTTCGGATGAGTCGTCTACTTTTTTTTCGTCTTCAATCTGCACTAGAAACGCATGATCCATATTTTATGTAAAAAAGAAATGCTGTTGGAACGCTTGGTTTGTCTTCCTTTCAAAAGATAACTGCTGCACTAAGGATGCTCGCAGCTGATTCTACTGACGAGTATGTGAGAATTGGAGAAAGCACTGCAGTAGAGAGTCTACGAAAATTTGTTAAAGCGATAGTTAATATTTTCTCTGAAGAGTACTTGAGGTCACCAAATAGCAATGACATTGCTAGGTTGCTCGCAGTTAATGAAAAGCGTGGATTTCCAGGAATGTTGGGGAGCATCGATTGCATGCATTGGAAATGGAAAAATTGCCCAACAGCATGGAAAGGTCAGTATACTGGTCATTCTCGTGAACCAACACTTATTTTGGAAGCAGTAGCTTCATATGATCGTTGGATATGGCATGCATTTTTTGGCCTACCTGGGTCTCATAATGACATTAACGTACTAGAGCATTCTTCTATATTTACGGAGCTTGCTCAAGGGCGTGCTCCTCCAGTGAATTACTCAATCAATGGTCATGATTATACAATGGGATATTATCTTGCTGATGGTATATATCCACAATGGTCAACTTTTGTAAAAACAATCTCAGCTCCATTAGAAGCAAAGAAAAAACATTTTGCTAGAGTTCAAGAAGCATGTAGGAAGGATGTGGAATGTGCATTTGGAATACTTCAAGCAAGATTTTCAATTGTGCGTGGGCCTGCGCGCTTTTGGGATGAAGCAACTCTCAATAATATTATGAAAGCATGTATAATATTACATAACATGATTATTGAAGATGAACGCGATCCTAGTGGAGTAGAACAAGATGACGATTACGAACAAGTGCCTGAAAGCATCCCTACAACTGTGTCATGAGAGCGTACAATTGAAGTTCAGAATTTCATTCAATCTCATATTCGCATTAGAGATAGAGGAACTCATTCTCAACTCCAAGATGATCTCGTGGAGCACTTGTGGCAACTACATGGCCAATCATAAGATTATCTAGTTTTAATTTTCATGCTTGCATTATTTATTTATGTTACTCTTTATTGTAATCTGAAGTTTATCAAATCTATATTAGTCTTATGAAAGTTCTTTAAAATTCCATTATCAAATAAAAAATATATTAACACATATAACTTGCAAAGCCAATGCTATATACTTTACCACATTAATTCAAAATAAAAAATTGAGTTATCAACCATAATAGCAAAGGACATTCAATAACAACAAAAGTTCAAAGTATTCTCTTAATTCATACAATACAAAAGTTCATACAAAAGTTCCATCTCCTTTTTCATTCTTTCATACAAAAAGTTCATAGTTACTAAATAATACAAAAGTTCATACAAAAAGTTCAATTCACATTAATTCATACAAAAGTTCAAAGTTATCAACCATACAAAAATAATACAATACTATTTACTAAATATCACTTCTTCTTTTTGCAAGAATTTCCAATTGAAGAGCTCGAAAATATTCTTGTTGCACTGGAGGCAATGTATCTAAATCCTTTGTTATAATTTCCATCTCCTCTTTCATTCTTTGCCTTTCCTCTTGCCTTTTTGCCAATTGAATTTTTTCCTCCTCAATACAAAGACGCCTATTCTCCAGCTCTATGAAATCACCACGACCCTTCTCAAGAAATTCCTTTCTCACTTCATTGGTTTTTTTTTTTCTTCCACCATGGCATTCAACATCGACTTCCACATTTGAACTACTACCTTCAGTGCTCTTTTGTTTGTTCGAATCGAGCTTTTTCGGCCTTCCTACCTAATGGTCTCTCCAAGTCATTTGCAACATCTTCATCTTCTAGATTTATCGAATCCATTGAAGATGTTGTCTCTCCTCTCCTTTTTCTTGGTGTTTCATTTTGATGACTATTCATCCATTTTGGTGCGTACTTCAACACATTCCAACAATGTTCCATTCCAAATTTTTGCTTTTTGGGATGTGTTTCTTTATACATTTGTTTTGCACTATCAATCTAAAAAATCAACAAATAAAAACAATTAATAGCTTCAATAGTTAAAACAAATTGATGCATTAACACAACTTGAAGAGTTAATAAAATGTACCTTGTTTTCCTCAGTCATACCACTTGGACGCAATGATTCAATCTTTGCCAAACACCCAGAATATTTATTGCACTGCAAAGATGAATGGTTGACCACCGTTGCATTAGAGAACCTTTACTACGCTGAGTTTCGCTTACTTTCGTCTTAAAGTCCTATGAGCATGATAATAATCATGAACTCTCACCCAGAATTGATCCAATTTTTGCTCATTGCTTTGCATCGAATCTTGGCCAATAGCGAGCCACGAAGATATAAGAGTCAAGTCTTCTTCTATAGTAAAATTGGCAAAGACGTGGTTTGGACTTTCTAGTGGATTCAACTTGGGATGGAGACCTCTCAGGTAACTCTCTTGAGGGTGGACACATTTGGGTTCCATGAGTATATGGATTACTATTATGATCACTTACATTTGGGGTTTCCATCGTAATATTCGTTATATGTACCTTCTAGAAGACTAACGAAATCATTTTGAGAATCCATCCCTAAGTAAAAACACAATAATTTGCCAATAATTCAGTAACTACACAAAGCACTTACAACATAGTTCTATCTTTATGAACAAAACTTAGCTTACATGAAGCTAATATCAACTATTTTCCCTAATAAACACCACTTCTAAAACCCAGCCAGCAAATAATTTAATAGAAATCACCAAAATCCAAGTAAATATTGGCAATCCAAGCTCTAGAGTACCATCAAGATACCCACACAGTTCAGAAAAGGTTCAAGAAAATCAAACTCAAATGTTCTTTCTGCATGAACCAGATTCTGCACAATTTAGATTTAGATTGAGCAGAATTTTGACAATGTGCACTTATCAACATAAACCATAAACCAGATTTAGATTGAGCAGAATTTTGACAATATCACATCAACCGAAACCAGAATTTTGACAAAACAACTCACTACATCCAACATGCAATCACAGCTCAATGAACCAAATTACCAGTACATTTCACAACCCAATACATTTCACTATATTACCAGTAAATTACCATAAACCAGTAAATTACCAGTACATTTCACAACCCAGTACATTTTGTTAGCCTCAAGGTTTCAATAATTATTAATTGGCTAATTAATCCAAGGACATTCATGTAGTTTTGATGATAACCATGATTTTAAGTTGTTCATTAATGATATTTTCATATGAACTAATGATTTATGTTTTAAAGCTTAATGTTGACTATTGATTTAATTGGACCAACATGGCCAATTCAAATATCAAGCAAATGCAAAGTTGATAAGTTGCAAATTCATTGAAGATCAAAGTCATCAAGTCTCAAGACAAAGAAATCAAGCTCAAGAATCATACTCCGAGACATATGAGAAGTAAGAGTTAGGTTTTGTAAAGTTTATTAAGATTTGATCTTTAAGGCTCAATTTTAAAACCAACTTAAATTGATTTTCAAAATATTGACAAAGTCAATATTAATGGCTAGATATTTTTGATATTTAAACATAGCCATGTGAAGAAATCTCTACGATTGAAAAAATTTTTGAAACAGAAAATTGTTTTCAAAACATTGACAAAGTCAATATTAATGGCTAGATATTTTTGATATTTAAAGATAGCCATGTGAAGAACACAAAGAAATCTCTACGGTTGGAAAAATTTTTGAAACAGAAAATTGTTTTCAAAACATTGACAAAGTCAATATTAATGGCTAGATATTTTTGATATTTAAACATAGCCATGTGATGAAATCAATTACGAATGAAAATTTTTTTTTTCTTAAGGTAGCCGACATATAAGAATTGTAAGAGCTTATTAAAGGTGATTGACAAGCTAGGTGGCTTGAATTAATTGCATGAATAACATGGGATAATAACCCATGAATTTCCAAAAGTCATACAAATTAGCTACTAGCAGATTTGGATATCTTTGGCTGAAAATTGTGCTGACAAAAAGCAGAAAAGTTTTTCAAAAGATTTCAAAGTCAATAAAAACAATTTGATTGATTGAATTAAGTATGTGTCCGTTGGAGAATCAAAGCTCTGCCAAAGACTTGCAGCAAAGTTTGGTGCAGAAAAGTAATGAATATAAGCTGGCATACATTGGCACCGTTTATTTTAAAAAAAGTCATGCAAATTTTTCAAAAGATTTCAAAGTCAATAAAAACAATTTGATTGATTGAATTAAGTATGTGTCCGTTGGAGAATCAAAGCTCTGCCAAAGACTTGCAGCAAAGTTTGGTGCAGAAAAGTAATGAATATAAGCTGGCATACATTGGCACCGTTTATTGAACAATATATAAAGAATAGAAGAGAGAAACAAAAAAAGCAGAGAGCATACAAGAGAAATCAGAGAAAGAAAAGAAAATATCTTTTACATCAATCCATCCTTCTCAAGCTTATATTTTCATATCATTCAAAATCTTTGATTGAAAATCAAATTCCTCTAAATACTCTTTGAGCCATATTGATCAAATCTTTGATAAATTATTAGAGTGAGCATATTGTGTACTACTACTCTTTGAGAGAGCCATATTTTGTACAACAATCCTTTGTTGAAATTATTGAGTGTTTTTGTTAGGGTTTTGGTATAAATCCTAAGTAGTGAAAAGGATTTTTCACTGGGTGGTTACTCTTCACCTTGTAAGGAAGATTTGTGGGTTTTGGTATAAATCCTAAGGAGTGAAAAGGATTTTTCACTCGGTGGTTACTCTTCACCGTTTAAGGAAGATTTGTAACGGTTTGATCTTCACCCGGAAGAAGGTTGTCAAATAGTGGATTTGGGAATCCTCAAGAAGTGTTCTTGAGGCGGGGACGTAGGCGGGGAAGCCGAACCTCGATAACAATCATTGTGTTTGATTTTCTCTATCTCTATCTCTTACTTATTCAATTGCTTATATATGTTTGTGTTTGATTTTCTATCATATCTATATTGCAATTGAATTGTGTTCTTAAATTTGTTTAATCAATTTTTGCTAATTGAAAATAATTTTCTAATTCCGCATTTATATAGAAAAAGTTTGCCTCAACCTAAATCACCCCCCCTCTTAGGTTGATATTTGGGTAACAATTGGTATCAGAGCCAAGCTCTACATATAGATTTAACAATCTTAGAGTTAAGATCATGGCAAACACATCTAGACCTCAAATGGTTGAAGGTCAATCTACAAATAGACCACCCTTGTTCAATAGTAGTGATTATAGTTATTGGAAAACTAGAATGACTACGTACATTAAAGGTCAAGATTATCTCATATGGAAAATCATTGTAAATGGTCCTCATGTTCCTACTAAAATAGTAGAAGAACAAGAAATACCCAAACAAGAAACTGAATGGGATGAAAATGATGTCAAACTCATTGAATTAAATTATAAAGCTATGAATTGTTTATATTGTGCGTTTGACTCAAAGGAATTTGATGAAATTTCAAGTTGTAATTCAGCTAAAGAAATTTGGGAAAGACTTGAAGCTACATATGAAGAAGCAAGTCAAGTTGAAGAATCAAAGATGAGCATGCTTGTTCATGATCACAAATTGCCTCAAATAGAGAAAGATGAATGTACAAGCATTAGCCCTCAAGCATCCAACGATGAAGAAGATTCTACCGAAGCCTTTTGCTTAATGGCATATGAAGATGAGGTAACTTCGGAACTCAATTCTTTAGAAAATAATTCTTATAGCTATGATGAATTACAAAATGCTTTTGAAGAGCTAGTTGAAGAATTTGAGAAGAATGTTTCGAAAAATAAAGTTTTCAAAAAGAAAGTCACATCTCTTTCAAACGAATTAGATGATTTCAAAAGCAAAAATGAAATTCTAGAAAAACAAATTATTTCTTTAAATGATAAAAATCTATCTTTAGAAAAAGAAATAATTAAGTTGAAAATTGAATCACAAAGCTTCATTGAGAAAATGAAAGCAAAAGATGTGGAAACATCATCACAAATAGCTCATGATTCAAATCTCTTGGTAAATGAAAATAAAGAATTAAAACTCAAAGTTGAAAAATTAAATAAAATTGTGACTAACTTTACAAATGGAAAGAAAAATTTGGATAATTTGTTAGGTAGTCAAAGATGTGTTTTTGACAAAGCGGGTATTGGATATAACCCTAAAATCAAAGAAAAACACTATCAAAAATTCTTTATAAATGAAAAATTCTTGAAAATTCCCATATGTGAACATTGTGGAAAATTAGGGCATAATATTCATACATGTCCCATGAAAAATATGATTTGGGTAGTCAAAGGAACTACTCCTCCAAAAGCTAACCCTAATGGACCCAAGAAAATTTGGGTACCAAAGAAGGTTATTTGAAGTTGTCTTGTAGGTGTGCTTGATATCCATATCTACCAAAGATAAGTGGTTTCTCAATAATGGATGTTCAAGGCATATGATGGGTGATAAAAATAAGTTTACTTTCTCTTACTCTAAAAGATGGAGGAAATGTCAAATTCGGTGATAACTCAAAAGGAAAGATCATCGGTATAGGTAATATTGGTAAAACACATTCTCTTATTATTGGTTGATGGCTTGAAACATAACTTGCTAAGTGTTAGCCAATTGTATGATAAAAGTTATAATGTAATATTCAAATCAATCATGTGTATTATAGTAAATGAAATTGATAATCAAGTTCTATTTGTGGCATTTAGAAATGAAAATGTCTAAACCATTGATCTTGATAATATGACATCAAAAGAATCAATTTGCCTTGCTGCCATAAATGAAAATAGTTGGTTGTGGCATAGAAGATTAGGACATGTCAATATGGAATTACTCTCAAAATTGTCTAAACTTGATTTAGTAAAAGGCTTGCCGATTACTAAATTTGTTAAAGATAAAATATGTGATGCATGTCAACTAGGTAAACAAATTAAGTCATCTTTTAAGAAAATGAAAGTTATTTCTACTTCAAGACCTCTAGAACTATTGCATATGGATTTATTTGGTCCTATTAGAACCGCTAGTTTAAGTGGTAAATTGTATGCATTTGTAATTGTTGATGATTACTCTCGCTACACATGGGTATTATTTCTTGCTCATAAAAATGAAGCTCATAAAGCATTTGTTAAACATTGTAGAAGAATTCAAAATGAAAAAGGTTTTACACATGGAAAACTTGAAAAAACATTATTTCTAATATTTGATGGAAAAGACATGCTTATTGTGCAAATCTATGTTGATGATATTATATTTGGTTCTACTAATGAAAACTTGTGCAAAGAATTCTCTAAGACTATGCAGGATGAATTCGAAATGAGTATGATGGGTGAGCTAAAATTCCTTCTCGGACTTCAAATAAAGCAAACCAAAGAAGGGGTATTCTTAAATCAATCCAAATATGTCATAGATTTACTAAAAAGATTTGGATTGGAAAATGTTAAAGCATATGAAACTCCCATGAGTCCTTCAACAAAGCTTGACAAAGATGAGAAAGGTAAACCAGGTGGATGTTAAGCTATATCGAGGTATGATTGGTAGTTTACTTTTATTTAACCGCAAGTAAACCCGATATAATGTTTAGCGTATGTCTTTGAACTCGGTTTCAATCTTGTCCTAAAGAATCACACTTAATTATGGTAAAACGAATATTTCGATATTTGCTTGGAACTATTGATTTAGGATTATGGTACCCTAAGACAAATTCATTTGACTTAATAAGCTACACGGATGCGGATTTTGCCGGTTGCAAAATTGATCGCAAAAGCACTAGTGGTACTTGTCACTTTCTAGGACATTCACTAGTATCATGGTTTAGTAAAAAGCAAAACTCCGTGGCCTTATCAACGGCGGAAGCCGAATATGTAGCGATCGGTAGTTGTTGTGCTCAATCTCTCTACATAAAACAACAACTAGAGGATTTTAAAATTCTTTTTGATCATATTCCTATAAGGTGTGATAACACAAGTGCTATAAGTTTAAGTAAAAATCCTATCCAACACTCTCGCACAAAGCACATTGAAATTAGATACCATTTTATAAGAGATCATGTGCAAAAATGGGACATTAAACTTAAATTTGTAAGCACCGATAGTCAATGGGCAAATATTCTCACGAAACCTCTCATTAAAGAACGATTTTGCACAATTCGACGTGAAATAGGTATGGCTAGATACGTTGATATCAAATAAACTTGAATTTATTATCCTTCTATTTGATTCAACTGTGTTAAATCTATATATACCTTAAGAATTAAATATAAAATGATTTTATCCATATCATGTTCATAAAATTGTTCATTTTATATCTTTCTAGTTATATTGCTTGAACATTAGATTATATGCCCAGTTCTATGTATATTTGCGTATATGTTCATGCATAAAATAAGAAATAAAACTCATCATTTAAACAAACTTGATTTTATTAAAAAGAAAGCCACAAAGGAGAAACCACCACAAAAGGAAAAACCACTACACTTCCCACTACATTTATTTAGGGATAGAACGAGAAGTCAATTCCTTCACCTCAGCTAGCAGCTTCTCGTACTGCTTCTGCAGCTTATTAGTGGTCTTGCTCTGCTCTGTGGACCGAATTACCAAATCATCGGCATAAGAATCCACGAGCGCCTTCAGCCTTTTGTTCTCCTCCTTGACCTCCCCTACTTTCTTCTTACTCTCCTTCAGCAACCTTTGTAAAATGGTGACTTGAGAACGCAGCGCTTTCACTTCCATATTCCTAACATGAAGACGACGTCCCATGTTAGAAACAGTGGCAGTACACTGAATCGTGAGTGCCAATGATTCATTTATTATTTGTGGGTCAGTCCTCCCAGCTAAAATCTTTGCATCCTCCGGAGTACAAAGACCGGCAGCTACTGCGGTGGCAGTCTCACCATTCAATATCACTGAATCAGTTACTGATACAGGGCCATTAATTGAAAGGAAGTAAGGACGCCAGACTTCTGGCATCACACTAGGCGTGTCATTTAGATTAATTGTTTCTGGTTTGTTTTGAGAAGAAGAGGAAGCCATTCTAGAAAATCTAATAAGAGATTAAGCTAAGAGTTTGAAAATGATGAAGTTCATCGAAAATTAGTGTGTGTTAAATAAACCTCAGATTTTTGAACACCAGCCTGTACCTATCACCCGACTCCCGAGATTTTTCTTCAAAATTCAACGTTCAAATCTCGAGATTTAACGTATACGGAAATATCACTGACTCAGAACTCGATGCGTCGACAAAAATCTTTTTTCTGAAAAAGCAGATATTTTTTTTTCAAACTTCCTGATTTATCGGTGTCTATGGCGTGCGTAATTGGATAAGTCTGACACATAGCAAAATCTGAACCCTTCATTCACACTTACGACACGTAGCAAAATCTGAACCATTCATTCACACTTATGACACATAGCAAAATCTGAACCATTCATTCACACTTATGACACGTAGCAAAATCTGAACCATTCTTTCAAACAGCGCGTCTGTCCTATAAATTCACTTCACCTCTCCACTACATACTCACACCTCTCAGATAATATTTTCTCTCATTCTTTAGATAAAACTCTAAGAGGATGCAGCATCATTTAGAGATTCATAAAATCAAATACTTGATCTTCTCAGATAGAAGCAAAATTATTATTGATCAAGTTTCCACGAAGCAAGATTATTATTGATCATGCTTCTCGGTTGAAGTACCTCTCTCATACACCAGGTTGATGGGAAGATCTTTAGCATACACTCCAAATATATCTTCCTCATCCGAATCATCCCGTTCATACAACTGTTGATACACCTGAAACTTTGTATGACAGAAGAGAGAGAGTACATAATATATGGGCTTCATCCCATGTCCTTTCCAGATTGCTTAAATCATCAGCATTTTAGGCATATGGCAAGGGACATCATATCCTTTCCTGAAGCATCTTCAACCGAACCCTCAATCCAACCAAACCACTAGGATGAAGAATCTTACAAATATGAATGTATTTGTTTTATTTCTTTGTACCAAATAGGAGAAATATGTTATATTAGTTAGTTGTTCTATGTTTGAACTAAATCAAAGGAGAAATAAATTTTTTTTTGGTTGTTTAAAATGTTGAATGATGCTTGGAGATATTGAATATAATATTTATTTTTGATGATGCCAAGGGGGAGAAAGATATGACATTTTTGAATGTATTGGTGAATTATCATATCTTGCAATAAAATGCGCATATATGTTGATTGCTTGATAATACTTACATGACAAATTGATTTATGCATAAAGATAGGGGGAGATTTAAAAATCTCTAATATAAAGATATGCATTATTTTAGGGGGAGCTTTTCAAGAAAAGCTTCAAAATCATAAATCATATAAAAATATCATATCATATGTGTCATCATCAAAAAGGGGGAGATTGTTAGCCTCAAGGTTTCAATAATTATTAATTGGCTAATTAATCCAAGGACATTCATGTAGTTTTGATGATAACCATGATTTTAAGTTGTTCATTAATGATATTTTCATATGAACTAATGATTTATGTTTTAAAGCTTAATGTTGACTATTGATTTAATTGGACCAACATTGGCCAATTCAAATATCAAGCAAATGCAAAGTTGACAAGTTGCAAATTCATTGAAGATCAAAGTCATCAAGTCTCAAGACAAAGAAATCAAGCTCAAGAATCATACTCCGAGACATATGAGAAGTAAGAGTTAGGTTTTGTAAAGTTTATTAAGATTTGATCTTTAAGGCTCAATTTTAAAACCAACTTAAATTGATTTTCAAAATATTGACAAAGTCAATATTAATGGCTAGATATTTTTGATATTTAAACATAGCCATGTGAAGAAATCTCTACGATTGAAAAAATTTTTGAAACAGAAAATTGTTTTCAAAACATTGACAAAGTCAATATTAATGGCTAGATATTTTTGATATTTAAAGATAGCCATGTGAAGAACACAAAGAAATCTCTACGGTTGGAAAAATTTTTGAAACAGAAAATTGTTTTCAAAACATTGACAAAGTCAATATTAATGGCTAGATATTTTTGATATTTAAACATAGCCATGTGATGAAATCAATTACGAATGAAATTTTTTTTTTCTTAAGGTAGCCGACATATAAGAATTGTAAGAGCTTATTAAAGGTGATTGACAAGCTAGGTGGCTTGAATTAATTGCATGAATAACATGGGATAATAACCCATGAATTTCCAAAAGTCATACAAATTAGCTACTAGCAGATTTGGATATCTTTGGCTGAAAATTGTGCTGACAAAAAGCAGAAAAGTTTTTCAAAAGATTTCAAAGTCAATAAAAACAATTTGATTGATTGAATTAAGTATGTGTCCGTTGGAGAATCAAAGCTCTGCCAAAGACTTGCAGCAAAGTTTGGTGCAGAAAAGTAATGAATATAAGCTGGCATACATTGGCACCGTTTATTTTAAAAAAAGTCATGCAAATTTTTCAAAAGATTTCAAAGTCAATAAAAACAATTTGATTGATTGAATTAAGTATGTGTCCGTTGGAGAATCAAAGCTCTGCCAAAGACTTGCAGCAAAGTTTGGTGCAGAAAAGTAATGAATATAAGCTGGCATACATTGGCACCGTTTATTGAACAATATATAAAGAATAGAAGAGAGAAACAAATATAAGAGAGAGCATACAAGAGAAATCAGAGAAAGAAAAGAAAATATCTTTTACATCAATCCATCCTTCTCAAGCTTATATTTTCATATCATTCAAAATCTTTGATTGAAAATCAAATTCCTCTAAATACTCTTTGAGCCATATTGATCAAATCTTTGATAAATTATTAGAGTGAGCATATTGTGTACTACTACTCTTTGAGAGAGCCATATTTTGTACAACAATCCTTTGTTGAAATTATTGAGTGTTTTTGTTAGGGTTTTGGTATAAATCCTAAGTAGTGAAAAGGATTTTTCACTGGGTGGTTACTCTTCACCTTGTAAGGAAGATTTGTGGGTTTTGGTATAAATCCTAAGGAGTGAAAAGGATTTTTCACTCGGTGGTTACTCTTCACCGTTTAAGGAAGATTTGTAACGGTTTGATCTTCACCCGGAAGAAGGTTGTCAAATAGTGGATTTGGGAATCCTCAAGAAGTGTTCTTGAGGCGGGGACGTAGGCGGGGAAGCCGAACCTCGATAACAATCATTGTGTTTGATTTTCTCTATCTCTATCTCTTACTTATTCAATTGCTTATATATGTTTGTGTTTGATTTCTATCATATCTATATTGCAATTGAATTGTGTTCTTAAATTTGTTTAATCAATTTTTGCTAATTGAAAATAATTTTCTAATTCCGCATTTATATAGAAAAAGTTTGCCTCAACCTAAATCACCCCCCCTCTTAGGTTGATATTTGGGTAACACATTTCGCATGCAATCACAGCTCAATGAACCTAATCTACAAACAATCCACAACCCAGTACATTTCACTATATGCAATTCTCAATCACCACAACATCACCACAACATCACTCCCGGAATTTCACAAAAAAACTCACCCAATACTGCCTTGACAAACACAGGACAGAGAAGAAAATTTAACCACAACATCACTCCTGGAATTTCACAAAAAAACTCACCCAATACTGACTTGACAAACACAGGATAGAGAAGAAAATTACCTGAGACCGTCACAAAATCACCCCGTGCTGGAAGGCCGAGATCAACCCACTCCCAGATCGCAAACCCACGCCCACGCCGAGATCAACCCACACCCAGATCGGCACCGAGACAAAAACCAAAGCCCACCCCAAGCAAAATCACCCCGTGCTGGAAGGATCAACCCACGCCCGGATCGCAAACCCATGCCCACGCCGAGATCAACCCACACCCAGATCGGCACCGAGACAAAAACCCAAGCCCACTCTGAGCAAACCGAAGCCCAGATCGGCACCGAGACCAAAACCCAAACCCACTAGAAGCAAAACCCAAGTCCAAATCGGCGCCGAGACCAAAACCCAAGCCCACCGTCAACCCAAACGCCACCAGAAAATCGAACAGAGGAGAGGGGAGAGCTATGGAGAACAGAGAAGGTGACGAGAGCTACGGAGAACAGAGGGAGAGAACCGAGAACAGAGGGAAAGAACGGAGAAGAGAACGGAGAAAAATGTGAGGAGAGAGAAAAAATTCGGGAAAATGAAAGGAAAGGAAGAAAAAAAGAGTTTATATAGCCGGTCAAAAATAATTAAAATAATGGGGTGAAGAATGAACGGTAAGTATTCAGAAATGAATATTTACTGTAGCAATATAAGGAAATGAAGAGCCGGGTGAAGAGCCTGTTGAAGCTGATTTTTGCGTTTTGGCTCTTCATTTGTGGATGTAAAGAGCTGTGTTGGAGTTGCTCTAAGTCTTTAAGAAGAAAAAGCCTTGTTTTACTTTAAGACTAGAATTGAGACGTATGAGCGTCACGCGGTCTTTGAAGCACGTAGTAGTCACTCTCCAATGATGTTCTACATTGACATGTGCGTTACAAATTGAGCTCTGTGTCTTTCTCTGATAGTAACTGCTAATTCGCCGGCCGGTTTAATTTTAATCAAGGTCTTATAATCTTAATAAAAATAGTATTTAAGTAATTGGGTAGTATTTGCTTGGGATGTTTGATTATTACTCACATGAGTGTTTATTTTTAGATGTCACTCCATTGAAATTGTGATAGGAAACCTGCAAGCACATCCATGTTTTAGAAATTTTAAATACGATTAGATCATAATAGGAAGAACAAGGCAAAATAATCAATCTTTTGTGCGCAACTAGACTAATCCCAAGGGGACACGTAAGAGCAACTCCAATAGCATATTTATTTTTTTCTCCACATGCGGAGAAAATAACCACTCTCTATTTACTTTTTCAGATACACTCTCTAGTAGACTCTTTATTCTTTCTTTATTTTATTTAAATATATTTTTTATTCTTTTTTATTCTTCTATCTATTTAAATATTATATTTTTTATTCATTCTTTATCATTTCTTTATTCTCAAACAAAACACATGGAGAAAAAAAACATGTTGATATTGATTATTTATTCATGTGGAGAGCTACAATAGCTCTTCCTTTGTAAAGAGCTACCGTAAAATTTAGATTTCGTGGAGAGCCTGTGAAGAAGTTGTTGGAGCATGGATTTTATGGTTTGACTCTCCACATGTGAAGAAGAGAGCCAAACCAAGAGTCTGCTAGAGATGTTCTAACATCCTACTAGCCATGTGTGCGATAGTCATAAGGTTTTGCTTTGAATAGGTAGCCTTAAGGGGACTCGAATGAGTCATAATTTTCAGAGTATGCTAAACTTCTCTGCACAGAACACTCAGCTAGCCTTGCTGATTATTTGGCTTGTCTCTGGATTTGCACTCCCTAGTAACTTTTTGATCTGTCATTTAAGAACAAAATATTGATTTTCATGTTAGCTTTAAATATATGCCACCAGAGGAACACCATACTTTGGATGTTCTTCTGTGGCACTCTAGGCTGCTACGAGTAAAAACAACATTAATTGAGTATCTAAAGGTTGCTTGTAAACTGTAGAGCACCTTAATGAAAGAGTTGAACATGAAAATGTGCCATTTGGAACCAGTTGGTCACACTTTAATTAGTTTGACACAAATTTGTAAATATTCTAAGGTCCTAAGCTCAAATTGCTGTCTTCTGCACTAATCTTTAAAAAGTACCAAGATATTCTTAGGATATAATATGTGACATGTACTGCACATGTATTTACCTCGGATCTTGCCTAGAAAAAAGTAGGAATCACTAACTTTGTGTTGGAGTATTTTTATAAAAAATTTATAATTCATTCTTGATTAAATGCTCATCAGTTACATATTCTTTAAGTTTGAAATCTAATTTAGTAATATCATCAATTCAATCCCACACAAATATCAAAATGTCAGTTTTTTCTATGCTATTCAAATCAATGTAATAACTTAGAGTTTAAATGTTTTTTTCCACACTAATATCAAAATGTCAGTTTCACTCAAAGTTGTTGCACGTCGCAGAGTATACTGTACAACAATCACATTAAAGACAAAAATATTATCTTTACCTAAAAGTACTACACTTCTCAGCAGCCACAAAATGACTAATTATAAATTTAACCTCCTAAATCTTAACAACAAATTGCATAGTTCAATCTCTACTATGAACAAAAGCATGCATTCACCAATATCACAAAAAGTTTTATCATCTCAAAAAACCGCTTCACATAATCAAATCATACCACACTTGTCAATTAAGCACATAGACAATAACAATTAACAACTCCAACTACCAATAAAATTAAATAAATAAATTAACACACAGATCATATAATATAATTCAACCAAAAAATAAAAGAGAGAGAAGCAATATATTTATATGTACCCTGATAAGAGCATTTCAAAAGAAGAGTGGAAATCTCTTCCAAACTCTTGGCATCGTTATCGCAAAGCAAAATCCTCACTTTGCTCCTATCTATAAATCCCTCACCTCCTTTACTACTATTCCCAACGCCACTCCCACCACACTCTTTGTTAAAACTAACCTCCTTCGACTCCATTTCCTTTTTTCAACACTCTGAGAGCTCTAAACTCAAAAAACGGCCTCTCAGATTCACATTAAAAACCGAACTTCCATGGAAAACCAATCCTCCATAGCCTCAAACTAGGGTTAGGATTTCGATCGGAGCCTCCATACAAAGAAAAACCGTTACGAATTTCTTAAGCGCCCACGGCGGCGCACGTTATCTCCACCCATAGAAAAAAAAAAATCAAGATTTCAGTCAATTGACGGTGGAGATTGAAAACTGAGGTGGAGCCATCGCCATCGGCTCGAATTTTTGGATCATCAGCGAGCGGCGCAGTTTAGCATGACCGCTAAATAGATATTTTGCTGTGCATAGATAGATATGTTTTTCTTTTTCTCTCTCTCTCGGCTTTTTAGTGTAATGAAAGATTTTATAGGATAAAGCACTTACTTTTTTTATTTAGGCCCCGTTTGTTTTGACGTAAAACGTTTTCCGTAAAACGTTTTCATCATTTTCGAACGTTTGTTTCGCCGTAAAATTGAGTCAACGGAAAACATTTGTTTTTTTGACCGGAAAATTCTTCAGAAATTTTAGGAAAACGGTTTACGGAAAAATTTTCCGTAAACCGTTTTCCTAATTTCACCACTGCTCTCTCACTCTCTGCTCTCCCAGACCCCCAGCCACCCCCAACCACCCCGAGCCACCCCGAGCTAGCCACCCCGAGCCGGCCTCTCCTCGCACAACCCCCCCACCTCGAGCCGGTCTGGAGATCTCACGGTAGATCGCAAGCCGTGACCCACCTCGAGCCCAAAAAGCTTGCAAACGGACGGATTGGTGCTGCTAACGACCACCGAAAAGAGCTAACGACTCCCGGGAAGGGCGAATCTCTCGCACCGTCGCCGATCTGGTATCAAGCTCCTGGAGATCTCTCGCACCGTCGCCGATCTGGTCAAGCTCATATCTGGAGATCTCTCTCGCCGTCGAGCCGATCTCTCCGCCGCGGAGCTTGATCCTCGCCGCTGAGCTTGATCTCAGCTCTTCTTGTTATTTTCGGTTCAGTTTTTTTTTTTCCTTGATTTGTGGGTTTGTTTGTTATTGATTACGATGGTGGCTTTAATTTGCTGGGTTTGTGGCTTTAATTTGCTGGGTTTGTAGCTTCAATTTGCTGGCTTTAATTTGCTGGGTTTGTGGCTTCAATTTGCTGTCATTGTGTGGGTTTGTGGTGGCTTTACGGTGGAATTACGGTGGTTTCCGGTGGTTTATGGTGGTTTGCAGTGAGTTTCCGATTGTATGTTTTTTTCATTTTACGTTGTACCAAACACTGTAAAATATTTTTCGAACTATTTTCCTAAGTGCAAACAAACATTGGAAAAACAATCATTTTCTCTGAAATCATTTTCATTTACAAACATTTTACGGTGGAGAATGTTTTACGTCGAAACAAACGGAGCCTTAATGGATGAGGCAATTACCAATTACTTAATTTAATTACATTGGATTATGGTGCTGTCTAACGTGCGCTGGGTGGGTAAGGCTGAGATTGGTTGGATTGGGTGAAAAGAGCTACGTGGAGATAGGATGGAGGTGATGCCACGTGGAGTCTTTGGCCACTTGAAAAATCAAATCTGATCGAATATCTCTGCCACGTCACGTGCAGATTTTTATTTTATTTTTGACTAATAATAGAAAGAGAATTCTAAAACATTTGGATGATTTAATTGCACATGAACAAGGAGATGGATAGTGTGCTATGTTTCTATAATATTTATGTCCAAATCTAAAGATGTTTAAGATATTTATAATTTCCTTTGGATGTTTTTTTGTTTATTGCTTGAAGCCAATAATATGGTTCAAATTTGCTTATGTCAATAATTATACTTTGTGTTGTAATAAGACGTCTCTCATTCCTATATCTATGAGGCTTGGTTGAGAGACACTTTATTTTGATTAGTTGTTTAATGAAAATTTAAGAGATATGTAATTTATAATTAAATGTAATACAAAATATAAAAAATAAAAATTGCGTTAACTGTTTATTATATATGGATTACATGTCATATTTCATCTACGTATTGGAATGGTTAAATCTTCTTATATAGGATTGTTTTGGTGTAATGTAAAATAAATTGTTACGTAATTAAATGATTATGATGTGATTGCATATGGTTATTGTCATGTTGATAGTATTCATATGCTCTTATCTTTTTCTTTTCTTTTTTTCTTTTTTCAGATGACTCATGTCCTGTCTAGGTAGACTATAGACATCATAATCATATGCTCTTTGGTTTAAATAAGAGTGTAGTTTTTTCATCAAAAATAAATAAATAAATAAGAGTGTAGTTTAGGTCCAATACACTGAAGTAGTAGACATAAGTCATTCCCTTAATAATTCTATAAAGAAAAAAAAAATTAATAAAAACACATTATCCTATTATTTTTTGCCTGCATAAAGTAGATCTAGGTTTAGTTTGGAAAAAGGTTTTTATATTATTTGTTTATTAAAAAATAAGTCAAACTCAAACGTAAGTCTAAGCTAGATTATTAAATAAATTGAACTCAAACATAATAATGTGTTTGTGAGTATAAGTTCGATTTAAGTATAATAATAATATATATATATATTGTATTTCAATTTGAGATTGTATAAGTTTGTAAATAATTCATAAGATATCAAATTATTATTTGTAATTTATTGATAATATAAATATTTTATTTTTAATAAAAATTATATATAATTTTAACAATACAAGGTTATGAATCTAATTTTTATAAGTTCATAAACGAAAATCATTTATTTAATTAACTCAAATAATATAATTTTAACTATAATTTAGTTATTAATTATTAGTATAATTGTGAAGGGGTAAAAAAAATTAGTTGTAGTGTTTACTATATCTATGAAAAAAATAAGCTAATTAATTAGTAATTCGTGAAAAATACAGGAGCTTGTTTGAAAAGAAAATAAATCAAACTTGAACATATCATAATAGAGATGCAGAGAGCCTTGTAACTCAATAGCATTATCTTGTGCAACAATTTATAGGTGCTACTTGTAACGACAAAATATAAAAGTTTTTAGATTAATTTGTAGGTCACATAAAACATTAAAATTCGAACAGATTTTGCACTTGCAATCAACCATCAGTCTGTTCCATGTCCTTTCCATCATAACATTTTGTGAATTGAAAACATTACATATTACAGAGCAACTGACCTCATCAAACAAATTAGAGATATTTATTTCTTCCTTTCTCTCATAAATTGGAATTGATAACCAATTTTTTTGCCACCAAGTGAATGCCTGCATTCTGCATATGGTCATATTTATCTAAGGAAAAGAATGCATCCACAAAGGAACCAGGAGTGAACAAGGGAGCGAGCTCTGCAGGATCAAATTTACTGAACACAAGCCTTTGCTCGGTGCCTGAATCTTTTTTATATATCTCTGTTGTGTACACACCATCTCCACTTTTGGCAGCTGGTATTCTGTTTTTTACAAAACAATGCAATTACATATCTAATCAGGTGACTCTCCAATTATGGACAACTTAACGACACTTTACATTAATGGTTTATGTGCTTGCATTTGCATATTAGACAAACAGGAGAAACAAAAATCCGCAATATTATTATGACTACAGTTTATATAATTCAAACTATTGCAACTGCTAAATTCTTCCAAAATATCTTCACACCTCAGTTTCAAAGTAACCAATTAAGGAAGACATCTATATAGATAAATATGCTTCAAACTTAATGAGGGAAAAAACAAAATACTTCAATGAATAATATATGCTTTCATCCCTTCAATAGAAATTAAGACAAACTTAACTATAATCCAAAATATAACAATATTAACAAGCATGGCAGATTTAAGGCTAAGTGTTAATTCTATTAATCAAGAAATATTTGTTTGGAGAAAAGTATATCAGGATGCTCCCATTCCTACTACACTAGAGTTCAATGTGCAGGTAAAAACATCTTTTGGGGTACTGCAATCTAAACTTTCTTTAATATTGCTTAAACTGAGGATTTTTTTCCCTAATAAAGAGAGGAAAAATAATAGGACCAAACTTACTGCAGCTTCACTGTAGGGTAGTTATTTGTCCTGGTCACCATAGGCCACCATATTGAGCTGCTACCCGAATCCGAGGACAACTTCTCTGCCTTATCATCACATTCATTGAGAACCTTACATAAACTCGGTGGTGCATTAACCACAAAGTTCAAACGACGAAAATTCGTTCTTATTCCAGACCACACTTCCAAATGAGTACAACAAAGCTGCAAAATCAAATCGTTATGGAATAATTGCATTCTTTGAGGTTGAGTCCTATCACGATAAATTGGAACAAGATATGGACTGATAGCAGGAATATGAACATCATCAGGCTCTAAAAATCGTGCAGAGTCATCATCAGAAGAGTACTCCTGCATTTCATTGCTAGGCGGGCCCATGTCAAACGCATCTTTTTGAGCTGGGAATATTTCTGGGAGGCAAGACTCCTGCATCTTTGCAGATTTTTGTCAATATCACTATAACCAACCCGAAAAAAACATGCAATTTTTCTACCAGCCACTCTACTCAGCCTCAGTCAGAGTTGTTAGTATATAAAATAGATTTCCTATGTATTGTCCCACATTGCTAAAGCATAAGGAGTTAGTCTCCTAGTGCTAGTATAAATAGGACCTCTATGTATACAATACAACCCACCAACAATCACACAAATATCATACTCAACAATATAATCAGGATGTAGCCTCTAGAGCTTTACTATCGTTGACGTCTTTCTCTAGACTCTAGTCTCTTTTCTTATTCTCTTTTTGCTTTATACTCTACATAGTATCAAAGTTCCAATAATCTTAACAACACCTTGATGGACATAATACATATCTGGTCCGGCCTAGTAATGAGGGATGGATTGCTAGGCCGGACTGTCTGAGCTAAAAGTAAATGTCTAAAGGAGAAAACCTTCTACTTGAAGACACAATCAACATATCTACTAAAGAATAAAAGCATGGTTACATAAAAAGAGTGCATGGCACTTCACTAACTATTCCTAGTGAGGCCTACCCATTTCAGGATTTATGCAGTCAAAGTGTGTTCGTAAGAGAGGCATGGATGGTTCAGAAGTTTAGAGAGCTAAAAGCAAGCCAGGAGAGAGAGAGAGAGAGAGAGAGAGAGAGAGAGAGAGAGAGAGAGAGAGAGATAAAATATTTGGTAGCAATTTATAACTAAATGAGAACCAAATTAATTAAAGGATGACCCTAGTTAACAATTGGGGAACCAAGATAAATATATATATATATAATATAAAAAATTAAAAAAAATAATCATCATATCTATATTACTAATTCTCCACAACAACAACAATCAAGTCTTAGTCTCAATATTTTTGGAAATAAATATAAATATTCTAAATATCTATTAAAGAGATTTACTTATCTATTTATAGGAACATATATTTTAAATATGTTTTGATTTAATGAGTTATGTATGACATAAGAGTATTAAGGAAAAATAATGCATTAATCATTTATATAAACTTATTTATTTTTAAGAAAATATACTTTGGATATACTTTGATCTAATGAGTACATATGGTATAAGAGTAATACAAGGAAAAAAATGATGTATCAATCATTTACATAAATGTATACAATTTAAAAAAAAAAAATAAAAATAAAATAAAAATAAAAAACCTAAGGAGGGCATTAATTTTATAGCTAAATTGATATTTTATAAAAAAAATACAAGAGGGAGGGGTAAATCTGTAAACGTCAGGGGAGTCATTACTCCCCTAACCCCTCCCTTTGCTAGAGTCGGCTCAATTCATTTTGGGGGCCTAAAGGAAAAATTTAAGTGATTTTTTTAATATTTAAATATCAATTAAATATTATTTTTAGTGAGACAACACTACCCTTTGGTTGTTCTCAATTTCCATTAAGAATTGAAATTTATGAACAATTTTTGTTTTCTATGCGTTTTGGGTTACACAACAAGTTTTTTGGTTTAGAAAATAGGAAACAGTTTTTGAAAACAGAAAATTGGAAAAAGAAAAAAAGAAAAGAAAAGAAGTTACCAAACCTAACCTTAGGGTTTCAATTAGGTTAGCTTTTTATTGGCTATATATTTTGAGAGTCTTCTTTAAGATGAAAGAAAGAAAGTAAAAATCATCTATACTTTTTTTTTTTTTTTTCCTTTAAAAAAATAAAATAAAAACATTTATCATCAAACAGTTTTTGGGAGATTTTTGAATAATTTTGGGGGCTTTTTGTTTATGTAAGGGAGATTCTTGGAACCATTTAAAATTTTCGGAGCAGGTGGAGACCTAGGCCTAGATAAAGAATTAGCCATGAAGTAGAGTAATTTAATAATGTACTCCTGCTGAACGTGATGTAGGATTATTGCCTGTCAACAAACTTTGGGAAAAGCATGTCTAACTCTAAGTTCTAATGGCATGCAGTTATCAGATACCCAAGACATTTGAAATAGAACATGTCTAATCTGTAGTAGGCAAACCAAATATTTGAAAATTACCCATGAAGATGTATTGTAATAGAAGGATGCTTAATTAATGTCTACTGTAAGATGGATAATAATAAACCATGATGCAATTGGGGCTTGCTAGGAGTTTTTTCTTTTCTGTCATCTAGTTTTTTTTTTTTTTTTTAATGAGGGCTGATACAGTCCTCTTGTATTTGTAGTCTTTGAGTACTCTGGCTTTGTTTTGTATTCTGTGTTTGTTGTGTTCTTAATAAAATTCTTTCTGATTCATACAAGAAAATAAAAAATGTAATAGGCAAACCAAATGGGTGCTTTATTTATATAATTCATGAAATGATCTCTCCTCTCTTAAAATATTAATAGTAATTTATTTATTTTTGGTAAATTAAAATATTGATAGTCGTAGCATATCACTCAAGGATAAGTACATTTTATAGCTTTCAAAACAATAAAATTACCCAGAACAAAACAGTTGCACAATTCTTGACAACTTCAAGATTCAGCCGAACATCATCCAAGCTCCTGAACAATCCATCACCCAAAAGATTAGCTTTGTCGAAACATAATATTACAAGGCTAATCTAGATGCAAGTGTAAGTGATACAACTCCTCTTAAAGGTTTGCACAATTACCTGTGTCTTTGCTGCTCAAGCTCAAAATAATTTGCAAGAGTGGCCAGCTAAAGAAAAATATGAGCATATCAATATTTTAAATCAGTCAAAACATATAATACAACAACTACCCTCAAGCTTTCGCATGACTTGAAGATCCATCTGATCATGTATAAACAGTCGTAATAAATGAACTTCAGAAACTCATATTAAAGACATTGATAAAGCTAAGAAATCTCACAGAAAAGTTAATATACACTATACACCTCACCAGGTGCACCAACTCCAAAGATATGTTCTTTTCATCATATAATTTGCTGACTGCTTACTTTTTTTTTTTTTTTTTTAGAATATAATATTAATATTGTCATAAAATAATTATTTTACATTCCTTTTTATGGTACTCCAAAATACAGTTACTTAATTTTGATTATTTTATTTTAAAACATACAAACAAGTTGATTTAGTTTCATTCAATTCTATTCATTTCTATTTTTATACTCATTACATTCCATTTATTTTTCATCCATTTATAATTTACTCAATCCATTACATTCCTTAATGAACTCTCAAACAAATTAAGCTTTACTATGTAGTTTTTTTAATTCTTTTTATTCTATAATAATTCCAAGAATTGATCCAAAACTTAAAAAAAAATAATAAAAAAAATTGCTTGTTTCCTGTGTTCAGAAAAAATCTTTCAAGATTGGGCTGTTGTTCTAATGTTTGTAAATACCTAGCTTGTTTACATTGTCATCTTATAAGATGCTTTTTCTTCAAGAATAGAGAGATTGATACCTTCATGTTACCTGCTCTTTTTCCAAACCTCTCTTCCAACAATGGCCATGAATCGAGAGTAGCCTTGGGCTCAGGTGCAGGCTTACCAATCTCCGCAAATGCCTCTCTTATCCGTGCCCAATCAAACCTCTCTATATTATGACCCGCCCAAACCCGTCCTATACACACACCAAAAAACGGAAAGTCATATTAATAAAAGAACAGTTTTTGGCTATAACTGACACACGTAACTCATAAGATAGTTTATATTTATTATTTAAATAAATCACGTAACTTATTAAATAAATAAATTAAACTTAAAAGCACGTAATTTTATCAAAGTGTATCGTTAATAAAATTAAACTAAGTAAAGCAAGAAAGCTAAATCTTACAGATAAAGTTTACTTCCAAATCTGGAGGAAAATTCTAACTCATTATGGCTCACTTAAATAAATATCTACATATTTTATTTAAATAAATCACATTAACATTTTAATTTATCAATATATATTTAATTATTACGTAATGGATTGGAGTAAGATATTTTTTTATGCAATTTAATGAAAGTAAAACTTATAAATAAAATTTTGTCAGCAACCAAACAGAGAGTAAGAGAGAGACCGTGGAGAAGGTCGTAAACTCTATCGGCGATGTCGAGGAAGGTAGGGGCAGAAGCGAGGTCGTCGCGAGTGATGCCATTACTCCCTGACACGAAGGAGTGGAGGAACATATCTGCGGGTTTGACCAGGGTGGAATATTTGTCCAGCTCCACCGCAGTCCTAGGGCACACCAGTATGGCTCCAAATTCAAATATCGCGCGGCGGCCTTGTACGCGTCGGGTCGGTCTCGTGGCCTCCAAGTCGAAGAATGCGATTTCAAATCTGTCTTCGCTTCTCGAACCCATTGCTCTTTGATTCCAATATGTGTCTGTATAGTATAGGATTCAATTTCTGAATTCTGAGATTCAAAGAGAGCGCGCGTTTGAAGTTTAATAAACTTGAATGTTAGACAGCGTGTTGAAGAAGATAAAAATAAAAAATAAAAAGCTAAAGCAAAAGCAAAAGAAAAAGAAAAAGAAAAAGAAAAAGAAAACAAGCTAAGGATTGCATATGGAAGTTAAGAAAGGGTGTGGTTTTTAATAATGATCAGGTGGTGATCCAAAGGAGTTTCCGACTTCACATTGGCTTTTTTTAAAGGGGCTTACGAGATTCCAAAGTGTTCTCATGCTTTAACTTTTTTTTTGTTTTGTTTGATAACTTTGGATGGCCTGTTCTGAAGATATGCGCTAATCACTAGGAGACACGCAATATTCTATTAACAGGTGTACCATTCAAGACCGGACCAGTTGAACTATCGCTTAGTTTTATTGATGCTTTAACTAAAAAGTCTCAAAGAATATAATTTGAAGTGAAATTTAAAGTGGAGGATGCATTGCTACTAGCTAAATGGGCGGGTAGCATGGGTTTTACTGGCTGCTTTTTGCCTTAACCTCCAAGCTAACGTAAAGCTTTGGAGAAGGATGCTTGTATATTGTACTTTTTGTTTTTATAATTTTTTCCAGCTAAAAAACAGATATATTTGTATGAAATAATGAATAATTATTTCTTTTTATGGGCTAAACATGAATAAAGGTATTCAAAATGAGATAATTAATGGCAGTCACATTGCTTGTCTCAAACAAAAGGTGGACATCACATCAGTTATGTTTAATTCCTGTATAGCGCTCTTGCAGTTCTCTGCTTTGGATATCCATGTTATATATATAAAAAAAAAAATTTCTCTGCTGTTGAGCAAATCATCCATTTTCAGAGCTTGATTAATTTGCTTGAGATTTTAGGGACTCTTGATCAGTTTTTTGGACCAGCTGATAATGCATCTATAACCTCTCCATTTTGTTTTGAAATAGACAGAGATTATTTGATGTAATTTCAATAAATCTAAAGATGTATATTAAGGAAGACAAGTTGTCAAAAGGAATTTCCTGAATTAAGTCACATGTTAATGCTTGTACATCAAAGGGAAATGAATAAGTCACATGTTAATGATTGAATACAAACATAGACTACAAACTTATACCCTTCCAATTGAACCAAAGATTTTCATGAATGGGTGCATATGCACAATTTTCTGCTGCATAAAACTCATTGGATGTTCAGAGTATGCTAAACTTCTCTGCACAGAACACTCAGCTAGCCTTGCTGATTATTTGGCTTGTCTCTGGATTTGCACTCCCCAGTAACTTTTTGATCTGTCATTTAAGAACAAAATATTGATTTTCATGTTAGCTTTAACTATATGCCACCAGAGGAACACCATACTTTGGATGTTCTTCTGTGGCACTCTAGGCTGCTACGAGTAAAAACAACATTAATTGAGTATCTAAAGGTTGCTTGTAGACTGTAGAGCACCTTAATGAAAGAGTTGAACATGAAAATGTGCCATTTGGAACCAGTTGGTCACACTTTAATTAGTTTGACACAAATTTGTAAATATTCTAAGATCCTAAGCTCAAATTGCTGTCTTCTGCACTAATCTTTAAAAAGTACCAAGATATTCTTAGGATATAATATGTGACATGTACTGCACATGTATTTACCTCGGATCTTGCCTAGAAAAAAGTAGGAATCACTAACTTTGCATCAAAGTGATACTAGCCATATCCCGGCTCCTTCCCTTGTGCATCCATAAATTTGATAGCTCGTCGGTGCATAAAGGCTTCATCAAATAGTCAGTTGCGCCAAGATTTAAGTACTTGTAAATAAGAGAGGTATGGTCTTGTCTAGACAATACTGAACAAAAAAAAGAACCTTGCATATTAATTAAGTAGGAGGATGAGGAAAGTAAAACTAATTTTGGAAATACTGCTTTTTTTGTTGTTGTTGCATGAGGAAAGTAAAACTCTTTAATCTGTCCCTTTTATAAGCTTTCATTTTAAAGAATATTCTTTTCATATTCTAAGAACCAAAAGGAAAATACTAAGTGCAGATCAAAAAACATGAAAGCTTACTGATGATCATGGGAATGTGTTGGAATTCTTCATTGATATACTTCAACATTTTCATGCCTTTGTCTATGTGAGCGTCAACTGCAACAAGTAGGATGTCAATAAGGGGCCCCTCAGCATCCAATGTATCAACCACCTCTACAAATGAGCTCACTGAGATTACTGTGAAGCAATAGTTTATGTTGTTATTAGAGATTAAACATTGCCTATGCAGGTAAACAAGTTTTAGAAATATTATGGAGTTTATGAATTATGCAGTATAAGTGTTTAACTTGAAACACAGATTACACTTTAACATATGTAACATAAAGGACTCTCAGACTATTATGAGATACTAAGATTTCAAAGAATTTAAGAAATTTAAGCCATTCTTCAACGTTTTCCTTTCAATTAAAACTAGAGGAAGTTAAGTTTACATAGGCAGTTATCCTGCAACTAAGCTGTATCTAATTTGAGCTTACGAGGAAACTTGTGGTGAACTGACAATTTCTACTAGATGCCAGTGTAACTACCCTAAAAAAATCTAGTGGCTACACATTCATACATTTTAAGTTACAGCAACAATAATGAGCACATACCTTATATGCAAATGTCAATGCTAAGGTGGATATTTACACAAAGTTAGTGCTAAAAGTATAATAAACTTACAAAACCTCGGCCAAGAGCCTTGTATCTCAACTGATACTTCTTAGTATTCCCAACAGAGACATTCAGGGTTCAAATCTCCCATCTCCAAATATCGAATTAAAAATAAATTACAAAACCTTGCCTTAAGAAATAAAACTTTATAGATATTGATAAAGCAACATTAAATGCATAGAAAGCAACAATATACCCTGATAACTGCATTTGGTCAGAAGGGTGGAAACCTCATCACAACTCTCAGGATCACTGTCACACAGCAAAATTTTCAGTTCACTTTGATTGTTAAAAGCATCACCAGTCATAGTATTGTTGTTGCAGCCTCTACCACCATGTCCACCATTGTTACTAATCATAATCTGTTTTCCCTTGTCCATTGCAATCTAAAGAAACACAAGGTTCAGAGACACTTTTCATGCAAAAAGATCTCATGTTTTATAAGCGTAATAGCGTACTATCCAACAAAAAGTTTGGTCTGACCAGACAGTTACATCTACTTTGGCCTGTCAGGTTCTCTAGGCACTTCAATCCTTTCTAGTGTGTCCCTTTATAGTATTTTCAGAAACCATAAATCAATAAACTCTTTCTTGTGTCATTGAACCTTCCATTATTTGATTTCAGAATCAACATATCAAAATGGAAAATTTATCACATGCTCTGCAGTATGAAAAAATATATTATCACATGCTTAAAAGTCAGCCTCTTCAAAAATTAGGATAAGACTAACTATCAATCACCTCTCTCAGACCCCACAGAAGCAGGAGCCTTACGTACTACAATACTAGGTATGATCATTATCACACGTTTAAAAGACCATGTTAAGACTCCTTTAAATGCCACACAATGGGAGTAGTTGCACCACTCTGTTACTTGCCTAAAAAGGCACATTTAGAGCTTCTTGTCTGATGGACCACAGCCCTCAACATCCTTCAATATTTTCGTATTTTATCAACACCACTATGAGGCAAATTGAGTAATTAGTTAAAAGGAGAAACACACTCACAGATACTATTTGATCCCTTCTATCATTTTTCATGAGATAAATGTCCAGTGAGCATTGTTAAGTAATTATGGAAGCAACCAAAGTAACTAGCTCTAATGAGCAATTCTCATTCCTTACAAAAGAACAGCTGGGTTGTTATGTTTGTTCTGTGTATAGAAGCAAATTAAGATTGCTGCATCTCTGCTTCACGATAGTATTCTTTCAGTTTAACAATTTAATTTCAAAGTGGGGTTGAGATTTGTCCTTTTTTTTTTTTTTTTAGCTCAACAAGGTAATTTAAACTTTATCTCCATGTTTCATAAGCGGATGTCCTTTACTCATTGCAACTCAACAAGTACAAACGTTGACAATCTAAAATTTAGAATAAACAAAAATCTGTCCAATTTAGTTCAAAAATCAAAGGCTACATATAGCATATATCACACTTAAAAACAAACTAAGCCATCAAACATGTTGTCAAATAACAATTAAAAGAACATATTACATATGTACCTTAACAATCTTCAAGTGGAAAAGGATTTGTGTTGATTAGTCTTACACTTTAAATGAACTCTTTACGCTGCTTTGATGATTTGTTATTTCTAGAACAAAAAGAAAAAAGAATCCAGGATCTAAAAACAGTTTTTTTTTTAGTGATAGAGGTGGGGAAATGTACTTCTCAGTTAAAAACCACTTGGTAGACTAAATAATTTCTCAATAGCTAGAAGGACTGCTTCCTACTATGTAACTGTACAAGAAATTGACTCTTTATTTTGGGCCCCATTTGGCAAAAGTACAAAACATTATGTAGGACAAGTGGACAAGATATGAGATTCCATCATTATCACTTGAAGACTAAATAATTCCATCATATAATTTAGATTTTTATTTTCTTTTATGAGAGAGTTTTTAGGGTATATTAATATAGACAAGATTTCTATTATATTTCTAATAATAATTTTTGTAATCATATAATTAGATTTTTATTTTCTTATATGAGAGAGTTTTTAGGTATATTAATATAGACAAGATTTTTCTTCAAACCAATTTCGAAAAAATATCCTCTAATGACGACTTAAACGGGTATTCATGCATGATCTATTTAATGGTAATGTGATTTGTTTATATGATTTACTGAACCACAAGACTTTTTAACACATAGTAACACCATTTCTCGTAGTACAATTCTTACAAGAAGGGACATTGTCCCAACTAACTAAACTCCAAAATCATTTAATTCAAACCACATGCCTCTTTTTGATTGGCATGGATGGAAGTCCCAAATTTGAAGCTCTCTATGGCATAAAGGCTTTGACAAGATAGGTTGGCACTTGACACTTCTCTACACTCACAAGTTAAGAGCACCCTATCTCTATACTTGACACAATTAAGGATGTGTTGAGTATTAAAAATTCAAGATTTATTCATTTTATTTTATTTTGAATACGAGTCAAATTTGAGTTCAGTATCATGTCACATTACATGTTCAAGTTTAGTTCATTTTCTTGTCAAACAAGCTCAATCAAGTTTGTTTATAAGCAGTTTGATTAAGTTATTTATTTCTCATATATAGTAAACAACACAACTATAATTTTTCCCCCTTAACAAATTTATGCTAATAATTAATAGTTAAATTATTTGAGTTAATTAAATAGAATGATTTTCATTTAAGAACTTATAAAAAATAGATAAATATATTTTGTATTGTTAAAAATTATATATAATCTTTACTATGAAATAGACAATTTATATTATCAATAAATTACAAATAATAATTTGATCTTTTGTGAACTAATTTACAAACTTACACAATCGAATCTCAAGTATATATATACACAAATTGAGTCTCATAGTCACGAGTCACGAGTTAGTTTACAAACTCATTATTATTTTTGAGTTTGGTTGTTTAATAGATGAGCCTAAACAAAGTTTGAGTTTGACTCATTTGCTAAATAAACGAACAATAACAATCTCCTTTATGAAGCAAGCCGAACAATTCAATTCATTTACATTAGGTCCAATTATTCATTTAGTCTCAACTCTCAAGCAATTGATGAAAATTGTCCAAGGTTCAAGGCACTAATGAGCTATTGAGTATTGAAACTTAATGTCACATGTGCCTAAGGATCAAGGTGTCATTAGTAATTTAGTTTGCATGAAGAGGCAGCATATAAGAATTAGGATTAGTTCAAAGTTCTAACTGTTATTGCGGTTGTTTATAACAATTTGCTTAAAAAAGTACCCTTCTCTATTGCAAGGCTAACAAGCATAGTGCTTAGATACACAAAGTTATCCTATCAAAAAAGCAGTTTCAGTTTCATCTAACCATTTACGTGATCTGTGTGAGTTTGGTTAACGTAATAAGTTAAAGTCACACCACTGCCCAAATTGGCATGCCATGTTTAGGTTGTTTGCATCTTTCTTTCTGTGCACAGCTTTAAAACTTTTGCTTTTTTGGAATTTCATCACATTTCCTTTTCTTTATCAGCCAAGAATCGTCATGTGACTTGGCTATAAAATTGGATGATACATTTTTGGATGAAGTTTTCCATCACATTTTAGTTCCTTATTTGCCAAAGAATCACATTTCGTTTCCCTTATTAGCCAAAAATCTTCACGTGAATTGTCTTTGGAATTCTATCATAAACCCCATATAATGAACAATCTAGTAAAATCTTTTCATTGTAGAAGATGGGGACACGAATGTTGCAAAAAATGTACCCTATCCTCTCAACAAGTCGTACATGTGCGATTAATCCATTATTATGGTTCGTCTCCATATGCTTGGGCTGCCTAATCGGATAACATCATAGCTTTAGATCTTTGGAATTCAATCACATTTCTTTTCCTTTATTAGCCAAAAAATCTCCACATGAAGTGGCTTTGCAATTGAGTCACATTTTTTCCTTGCTAAGCATTGCATGCCTATCTCTACCTAATTATCCTCACTTATTGGCTTCCCTTGCACTATTCTCTGCTGCATATTTTTCTCTAGTAGTTAAGAATTTCAAATCTTCAGAATAGTGGCAAAAGCAAAACCAGGATTTCAAGGGGTAAGATTAAAAAATAAAAATTGAAACAAATTAATTTGGAAAGTATTAAGTTATTAACTATTATAAGTAACAAAATAAATAATTTTCATGTGAAATAATTGTGTACATGTAAACTATAATTATGATGGAAATAAATTTTTTTTTTGAAGCAAATGTAGTGGAAGAGTACATTTTTTATTAATAAATTTATGGATATATTCAAATTTCATTAATATGTGAATTTGAAGTTATTAGGTGTAAGCTTTTATTTTATATTCATAACACAAATGTATTGTCAGAGCAAAATCCTCAAATGCTAAATCCATCACTTATTATTACAATTCACATACAAATTTGGTACTGGTAGTTATTCTACATTGATTTAATCCTTAAATCCAAATGTGAACTAGAAGGAAATTTTTACTTTTATGAGAAGAATTTAAAATGAAATATTTATATATCATTCTTTTTCCTTTTCAATTTCAAATATACTAGGGAAATTTATTTTTTATTTTTATTATTTTTTTTATAATTTGATAGTTGGTGATGAGGATTTGAACTCTGAATGTCTCTCTTGAAAATAGTAGGAAGTGTTAGTTAAACTATAAAAATTTTAACGAAATTTTTTCTCTTACCCCTCCCCCCTCCACATGGCTTAAACTCGAAATTTACAGATTTAAACTTATAAAAATTATAATTCCCAAGAATAGATATTTATGATATATTTAAAAATTGAATTTATACGATATTTTCGACATTCCATTTTTTAAAATATAAAACATGAAGAAAAATAATGATGTTTAAGATAATCTTATACAAACATTTAGTTACTAAATCGTTAATAATTATCATTATGGATAATAAATGATAATAAACCCTTGAACATTAAAAAAAAAATCTTATTTGGATAAAAAAAAATTATACAAATGATCCCATTACCGGAAACACGTATTTGAAATTAGAATAGAGATGCCAAGAGTCTTATAACTAAATAACATTATCTAATTCACTCCTAGAGAAGATCCTAGGTTCAAATCTCCAATCACAGCTGTTACAAAAAAAGAAAAGAAAAAAAGAATAGAGATCCCTGACAAGAATCTAAACAGGTTTTGCAACAGTTTATAGTTGCTAGTTGTAACGTCAAAAAATAAAATTGTTTATATTAATTTGAAGGCCACATAAAAAATTAAAATTCCAACAGATTTTGCACTTATATCTGACAATCGATCATCGGTATCCATGTCCTTTCCATCCTAACATTTTGTAAATTGAAAACATGTTATTTCTATCTGTCAGTCTACTTGGTCCAACATTACATATTTACAGAGCAACTGACCCTGTCAAACAAATTAGAGATTTTTTCTTTTCTCTCATCAATTGGAATGGATAATCATTTTTTTTGCCACCAAGCGAATGCCTGCATTCTGCTGATAGTCATATGGATCTAAAGAAAAGAATGCATCCACAAAGGTACTGGGAGTGAACAAGGGATCAAGCTCTGCAGCATCAAATCTACTGAACACAAGCCTTTGCACGATGCCTGAATCTTTTTGATACATCTCTGTTGCATACACGGCACCATCTCCAGTTATGGCAGTTGGTATGCTGTTACAAAACAATTACATATCTAATCAGGTGACTCAAATTATGGAGAACTTGACGACACTTACATTAGTGGTTTATGTGCTTGCATATTAGACAACAAGAGAAACAGAAATCCGCAATATTATGACTAGGGTTACATAATTCAAACTATTGCAACTGCTAAATTCTTCCAAAATATCTTCACACCTCAGTTTCAAAGTAACCAAGCAAAACATCTATATAAATGAATATGCTTCAAACTTAAACAGGAGAAAGAAAAAAATTTGCTTCAATGTATAATATATGCTTTCATCCCTTCAAGAGAAATTAAGACAACTTAACTATAATCCAAAATATAATTATATGATATTTTGAGCATGGCAGATTTAAGGCTAAGTGTTTAAGCAGTATATTAGGATGCTCCCATTCCTACTACACTAGAGTTCAATGTGCAGGTAAAAACATCTTTTGGGGTGCAATCTAAACTTTCCTTAACACTGCTTAAATTGAGGTAATTCTTTTTTAACCCTAATCACTAGAGAGAGAGAAAGGGGGGGGGATAATAGGACAAAACTTACTGCAGCCTCACTGTAGGGTAGTTGCCAAAGCCATTTTTCCTGGTCACAATAGGCCTCCATTCAGAGCTGCTACCCGAATCCAAGTACAACTTCTGTGCAATACCATCACATGCATCAAGAACCTTACATAAACTCTGTGGTGCATTAACCACAAAGTTCAACTTAGGCCGGCCAGCATGATCAACAAATTTTGTACTAATTCCAAACCGCACTTTCAAATGAGTACAACAAAGCTGCAAAATGGAACCTTCATGCAATAATTGTATTCTTTGACTCCCACGATAAAACGGAACAAAAGATGCACTGATAGCAGGAATAGAAACATCATCAGGCTCTAAAAATCCTGCAGAGTCACCGCTACCCTCGGAGACAGAAGCAGTGGAAGACACTTCAGAAGACTCTGTAGAATACATCTCAGAAGACTCCTGCATTTCATTGCTAAGCAGGCCCATGTCAAAAGGATCTCGTTGAGCTGTATTAGGTTCAACCTCCTCTTCTGTGATGCGAGTCAGAAGAGATAATATTGGATGTTTTTCCTCTGTTGCTTGATTTGTAGGAGATAGCATTGGATCATCTTTTAACCTCGAACTTGATGAGGGAGTATTCATTTTTAGACTCAACCCCTCTGGAGATGATTTTGCATTACTACGACTTCTTGTCGTAGCATTTGGGGAAACCCAACTGTTTGCCGTGAATATGTCTGGGAGACTTGACTCCTGCATGTTTGCAGATTTTTGTCAATATCACTATAACCAACCTTGTAAAACATACATTTTTTCTACCAGTCACTCTGCTCAGCCTCAGTCAAAGTCACCAAGACGGACATAATATTTGTCCAGCCAAGCGATCAGGGATGGACCGTCTGAGCTAAAAGTCAATGTCTAAAGGAGAAAACCTACTACTTGAAAACATAATCAACATTATACTAAAGAATAAAAGTATGGTTACATCAAAAGAGTGCATGGGACTCCACTAATTCTTCCTAGTGAGGCCTACTCATTTCAGGATTTATGCAGTCAAAGTTTGTTCGTAAGAGAGGCATGGATGGTTCAGAAGTTTAAAGAGCCAAAAGAAGCCCAGAGAGAGAGATGATATTTGTTAGCAAGTTAGTATTAAATGAGAACTAAATTAATTCATCAAACAAATAAAGCATATGATCCAAGTTAACAATTGCAGCCAAGCACTGGCAGAATACAGAATTAGCCATGAAGTGGAATTAATTAATAATGTACTCCTACTGAATGTTATGTAAGATTGTTGCCTATCAGTCTATCACCAAAACTTAGGAAAGCATATCTAACTTCTAATGGCATGCAGTATTCAGGCGACCAGTGTTCTCATGGTACACGAAATACCCAAGACATACTACATGTCAAATCTGTAGTAGGCAAACCAAATGGGTGCTTTGTTTATATAATTCATGAAATGATCTCTTAAAATATTGATAGTAGTAGCATATCAATCAAGAATAAATACATTTTATAGCTTTCAAAACTATAAAATTACCAAGAACAAAACAGTTGCACAATACTTGACAACTTCAAGATTCATCCGAACATCATCCAAGCTCCTGAAAAATCCATCACCAAAAATATTAGCTTTGTCAAAACATAATATTACCAGGCTAATCTAGAAGCAAGCGTAAGTGATATAACTCCTCTTAGGTTTGCACAATTACCTGTGTGTCTGCTGCCCAAGCCCAAAATAAGTTGCAAGAGTGGCCATCTAAAGAAAAATATGAGCATATCAATATTTCAAATTTTCAAATCAGTCAAAACCTATATAATACAACAACTACCCTCAAGCTTTCACGTGACTTAAAGATCCATCTGATAGTGTATAAACAGTAGTAATAAATGAACTAAGGAAACCCATACGATAGAGCTAAGAAATCTCATAGAAATGTTAGTATACACCTCACCAGGTGCACCAATTCCATAGATCTAAAATTTTCATCATATAATTTCCAGTACCAAGATCATGAAATGAACAAATAATATGCTAATGCCAAGATAAATTCATACAAAGAGTTGCATTTAATAATACAATATCCATTAAATAAGATCCCAAATCCTTCAAAAGAGAATCTCACAACTCATAAAATGAGATTTAAAGAAGGCAGATGCCTCAAATTACATAATTGATGAGTTTTAAGGCCAACATGATAAAAAAAATGTAAACATTATACATAACATAAAACCATAAAAGAGGACAAAAATTAAAAACAATATTTCGAAATCACTCATTCATGCAAAATCATATGGCTCAAGCCTGTATACATATACATCATAAAGCTGAAAAACACACATCCAAAAATGTTTTCTAATTTTTTATTAGATGAATTCCTTTTGCCACTAGCCCAACCTTGTCCCAATTCCTATAAGATGCTTTTTTTCTTCAAGAATAGAGAGATTGATACCTTCATGTCACCAGCTCTTCTTCCAAACTTCTGTGTCAACAATTGCAATGAATCGATCGTACCCTTAGGCTCTGGTGCAGGCTTACCGATCTCCGCAAATGCCTCTCTTATCCGTGCACAATCAAATCTTAGTATATTATGACCCGCCCAAATTCGCCCTATATACAACAATGTCATATTCAAAAACAAATTAGACTATGCAACACACAAAGTAAAATTGCCTGGGCAAGTATATATATATATATATTTTAATAACTGTAGCTCAAAAAAACATTCACTTCAAATGATTCTAATTCAATTACTTTGGCCTAGTTTAATTCTCGAAAAGCCTCTACCCAACAAAAACCCTTATTAATTTCTCTCAATTTCCTCTCATTTCTCATCAACCAAACAGAAGGTTAGCTCCAAGTAAAAATGAGAATTAAAATTTTCTCAGCAACCAAACAGAGACCAAGAGAGAGAGAGACCGTGGAGAAGGTCGTAAACGCGATCGGAGATGTCGAGGAAAGTAGGGGCAGAAGCGACGGCGTCGGGAGTGATGCCATTACAGCGTACGGACAAGGAAGAGATGAGTGAGAGATCGGCGGGTTTGACCAGGGTGGAGTAGCTCTCTAGCTCCACCAGCTTCCTAGGGCACACCAGGATGGACCCGAATTCCAGTAACGCGAAGCCTTGGCCGGATCGGGTCGGGATCGTGGTCTCCACGTCGAAGAATGCGATTTCGGATCTATCTTCGCTACTCGAACCCATGTGTGTCTGTATGGGATTCAATTTTCTGAATTCTGAGAAAGAGAGAGCGCGTATTTGAGTTTAAGTTTCAATGTTGAAACTTGAAAGAGTGTTGAAGAATGAAGTAAAGATATAGGCGCCAAGTCTACAGTTGTATATATAACACCACCAGCTTGCTTCTTCTGGTGGTTTTCAGCTTATACCCTTATCAGTTTTGGGCCTTGCTGGCCCATTCCAGCCCAAACCTTTTTTTTTTTTTTTGGTATTTTTTGCTCATCTAAAAATGATATACAATTTCATGAGATTAACTAATTGGAGGTATCAGAATGAGATACAATTGCAATAGGTCATAGAAAGTTGAATTTGTTATCGTCCATCAAAGCCAACCGAATAGTAACAGGGTCAACTTGTACTCAGGTCTTCTAACGGTGACTCTAAACGTTAAAATATTATGTAATTAACACCCTAATTTGAGAATAATGTAAAATTTACCTTTACCATCAAATTTAGGGTCTAAATTATAAGCATTATAAATATTATGGTACACATTACATATGCTTATAATTTAAGGTGGATTCGGAACTCACTCACTTAAGGTAAGAGACGTGCCAATCAACCTAAAAATTATATAACATATAATTTTGCTAACAATACATTATTGATTAAGACGGGTTATTGCCATCAATTTGGTGGGAAAAAAGGCAGTCTTTTTACGGACCTATATCTTTTTACAAAAGGCAGTCTACAAAAAGTGCTCAAACATGCTGCAAAGATACCGTGTTCAATTCGGAAAACCCAGCCGAGAAGTTAAATGCGAGATGTACACTACACTAGGTATCTCATTCCTTGCCGTTATGTACAACCAAAGCCTCAATAACCAAATTTACAAGCAATACCTAAACTGCTAAACATGAATTAAGGGCATTGTCCTAATCTCTACGTATCCTCTCTTGACCCAATCCAAACATGTATCATTTAAATGGATTCCATAATTGAATTTTAATTTTCTTTTTCCCTCTTAAGTGAAATTTGAATAAGTCGATCTTATATTTCCTCCAAGTCAATATAACTTTTTGGATGAATATAATCACTAACTTCTTTAAGAGTATTTACCAATGATTGGATTAAATGGTAGTATTTTTCTGAGTTCTACGCAAAATTTTAAAAAATCTTGTATCATTAAGTCTTGGGACTACTCAGAACACCTGAACAATCCTCCAGAGTCCTCTCATCTCACACAAATTAGTAATTATCGAGAAGAATTCCTGAAATATAACCCCAAGGTATTAGTTAATTAGGAAACTTAGAATCAGGATCTACGAGTCTTATAAATCATTAGAGTATTAGAACAATGATGATCACTTCAGAATAAGTGTACAGTTTCCGTTAAGAGTGACATTTGACCACTACAATCTTTTTCAGGACCTTATTTTGACGGGAGCAATGTTGGGGTGGTGATGAGTAACATGAGTAATGACAATGCAATAGACAAAAGCAAAAAAAAAAAAAAAAATGATTAGTTGCAATATATATTGTTTGGCCGAGCTTCCTATTCTTCATTTTCTCATCAATTTTGTATGGAAATGCCGTGTTTGATACTCCATCACACACGCTCGGAATATCCTTGGATATCCACAATCCCCACTGCCTTATCCCACGCGCAGTCCAATCCTGTAGTTGTAAGTTGTGCACACGGCAGCTGCGCAAACGAGGCAGTTTTATTTACAACTCTGACATAACCCGGTGTACTGATCGTATAGAGTGCTCCACCCGCCACCGCTTTATGAAGAAAAGGAGGGAAAGTGGAAAGAAGAAGAACCATTTGACTTTGCCACATGAGGTGACGGACTTGGCTGGGTAACATGTAAATGTTGTGTGTACGGCTTCTTTTCTATTTTCAACTTGGTCATGTCCAAGGAGGCAAGGACCAAATGCTAACCTTCCATCTAAGATTCTAATGGAATTAAACTTGATTCTGAATTTGCATTCGATAACGGATTTTCAAGCTTATTGTTTTTGTTTCTATCTTTCAATAGTCCATCTTTTGTTCCTTGAACGCTAAGCCATGCCAGCTCAAATACTATGCCATAAAATATGGGTATTGGGCTAAATTTGTATAAAGCCCAAGCCATTTCTTTATATGCAATTGTTTTCCCATAGAGCTCAACATTTCTTACCCATGGATTTTTCTTAGAACATAAACATAGAACTAAAGTCTCAATCCAGTTCCCACCTTTTAATTCCGCATGTTGCATTGTGTAAAAGGACATATCTATGAATTTATCTGTTCTATTTTTTCAATAATTTCTATATTCGCATTTTTAGACATTGCAAATTTGTCTTTTTTATGTTTTGATACCACATAAAACAAAACCAAGGAACAACATACAAGTAGTTAGTCATAAAATGATTGTTGCGGTTGCCACATAAGGTGCTTAATCGAATTGTCTGCCTCTGCAGCAAGCTGTTGGACTTCTAGTAACACAGAAGATGGTACTACCTTAAATAGAGCCAGTCAGCATGTTCCTCAGTACTCTTAGGTCTTTTACCACTATAGAGGATTCCTATTCAAGTCCTTTCCTGTTAGAATAGGATCACAGAGTTTCTCATGCTCGAAAAGGACTAAAATTCTTCTATATCCTTTTTTCCATATTTCATAGAAGACCTCCCTTACTGTTAGCAATACCACTGCAACTCGCCTTCTGAGTCACCAAGAGTGACTTCCTATTAGTAGTCTTTTCCCTCTTCTGTCTTTGCAGATGAAGGCAGCCCCTTTCCAATTGGACTTTTAGGCCTACTCCCAGCTGCAAGAATTATAATATCCCATGATTTTGTGCATTGCATTCAAGGAACAATTTTTTTTTTTTTAAATGATGCTGTGCACGGTGATTTGGCCCTCAAGAAGTAGAGAAGTGTTAACAGCAGAGTAACTATCTGTACAACATACAAGATGCATGATCAAATAAGTGAAATCCACTGAACTAAAAGAATGGATGATCTATTAATTTACAAAGAATATTCTAGTTCACATGTTACAAAAATTTAAAGAGAACTGTGGTTATCTTTTTTTTGATAGGTAAGAAGAGATTTTATTGAAATAAAGTGCAGTGTGCATGAAGCATGAACACTAACACATCAAGAATATACATCATGAGAAGTTAGAAATAAAGATGAAATAAATTCAGGAATGGAGGTACTGGTAGAGAAGCCCCAAGCTCTAGACCAATCAAAGAGGGTTAGAATGAAACCCTCTAAGATCTGATTATCCAGCTTAGAGACATCCTCAAAGATACGACGGTTGCGCTCCTTCCAAATTGTCCACATTAGGCAAACTGGGATAATATTCCAAATATCAGAGGAATGCCTTCCTAAACCATTCCACCAGCTGAATAAAAGAGCATTGACTGACTCAGGAAGGACCCAGTGAACCCCGAAAGTCTGGAAGATCCAGCTCCAAAGACCACCAGCAGTAGGGCAATGGAGAAGGAGGTGATCTACAGACTCACCATTACAGCGACACATACAGCACCAACTTGGCAAAATATACCCTCTCTTGCGAAGATTATCACAAGTCAAAACTTTGTTCCAAGCTGCTGTCCAAGCAAAGAAACAGGCCCTCCGAGGAGCTTTTGAACGCCAAATACATTTCCAAGGGAAGGCTGTATCAGGAGGATCCCTTAGAGAAGAGTAATAAGATCTTACATCAAAAATACCATTTGCCTTTA
>OU015770.1:9266688-9372242 GCA_907173295.1 Fagus sylvatica | reverse complement strand
TAGATACACAAAGTTATCCTATCAAAAAAGAAAAAAGATACAGAAAGTTATGCAGTTTCAATCTAACCATTTACGTGATCTGTGTGAGTTTGGTTAACGTAATAAGTTAAAGTCACACCACTGGCCAAATTGGCATGCCATGTTTAGGTTGTTTGCATCTTTCTTTCTGTTCACAGCTTTAAAACTTTTGCTTTTTTGGAATTTCATCACATTTCCTTTTCTTTATCAGCCAAGAATCGTCATGTGACTTGGCTATTGTTAACTTTAGAGAGAAACACAGACAGACAGAGAAGAGAGAAGCACAGAGAGAATAAACTATATTGTGTATTCTGCTGAATCATGTACAAATAAAGAATATATATAGGCCTAGTCTAGTGTATGGTATAGTAGAAACCCTAGGAAACCCTAGACTAGTACAATAACAATGGTATATAATATATACATATTAACATCCCCCCTCAAACTCAAGGTGGTTTGAAAGAAGCCATCTTGAGTTTGGAAACAAGATCACGAAAACGACCAGGAGGAAAGGTCTTCGTAAAGATGTCAGCAGTCTGATCAGAAGAGCTAACTGGAAGAAGATGTAGGATGCCAGCAGACAGATGATGACGCACAAGATGACAATCAATCTCAATATGCTTGGTGCGCTCATGGAAAACATCATTATGTGCAATCTGAATAGCACTACGGTTGTCACAATGTATAACAGTCGGTGAAGAATGTGTAACACCCATATCTTCCAACAGCCAACGAAGAGCAAGAAGTTCAGAAGTAGTATCAGCCAGAGCACGATACTCTGCCTCAGTACTAGAGCGAGACACAATATGTTGTTTCTTACTGCGCCAAGAAATAAGAGAATCTCCCAAAAAGAAACAAAATCCAGTAGTAGAGCGGCGGTCAGTAGGATCCCCGGCCCAATCAGCATCAGAATAAGCACAGAGGTCAAGGGTGGAGTGAGCAGAGAAGTGAAGTCCGTGAAACATAGTACCCTTGATATAGCGAAGAATGTGAAGCACTGCAGCATAGTGTGTAGAATGGGGAGCAGATAAGAATTGACTCACCAAATGAACAGCATGAGCAATATCAGGGCGGGTTACAGTGAGATAAACTAAGCTGCCAACAAGCTGACGATAGAGAGTGGCATCATTGAGAGGTGTGCCATCCAAGGGAGTAAGGCGAGCATTCATCTCAAGGGGTGTAGAAACAACTTTAGTGTCAGTCAGGCCAGTACGAGATAACAAGTCAGAGGCATACTTTGCCTGAGAGAGATAATAACCAGTGGAATCAGAAGAGACCTCAAGGCCTAGAAAGTAGCTCAGATGACCAAGATCCTTCATCTCAAATTGTTGGTGGAGAAATAGCTTGAAATCAGAAATGCCAGAGTGATCATCCCCAGTAATGATCATGTCATCAACATATAGTAGAAGAAGAATCATACCCTTATCAGATCGGCGGATAAATAATGCTGTATCATGAGAACTGGATGAGAAGCCAAACTGATGTACAATACTGCTAAACTTGGCAAACCAGGCTCGAGGAGCTTGCTTAAGACCATACAGAGCGCGACGAAGGAGGCAAACTTTGTCAGGACAGTCTGAATAGCCTGGAGGTGCCTGCATATAGACTTCTTCAGTGAGTTCACCATTTAAAAAAGCATTCTTAACATCCATCTGAAAAAGAGGCCACTGATGAACTGCAGCAATAGCAAGAAGACTACGAACAGAGGTAATACGAGCAACAGGGGCAAAAGTCTCCTCATAGTCTATCCCATATTCCTGAGCATATCCTTTGGCAACAAGACGAGCCTTATACCGTTCAATAGAGCCATCAGATTTGGTCTTGATCTTGTAGACCCATTTGCAGCCAATGGCAGATTTACCATGAGGCAAATCAACCAAGTCCCAAGTATGAGTCTTCTCCAAAGCCTGAAGTTCCTCTGTCATTGCTTGCTGCCAAAGAGGGTTAGTACAGGCCTCACGATAGGTGTGAGGCTCATGAAGGGAAAGCACAGCTGAAAAACAAGAATAATCACGCAAATGAGCAGGAGGTGCTCTTACCCGGTCAGAACGACGAAGGGGGAGGAGAGGAGGCTGATCAGTGACAGGATCCACAGGCGGTGCAGATTCTTGGGGCGAAGCCGGAGAGTCAGCAGGAGGAGCAGCAAGAGGGAGGTCAGGAGTCTGATCAAGGACAGGATCCACAGCTAGTGGAGGTGCTAGAGGAGAAGTCGGAGAATCAGCAGGAGATATAGGAAACAAAGGTAGTGATGGATTAGTAAAAAATGAAGGGGTGGAACAAGTTGTAAACTTGGACAGGGAATTAAACATGGTATGTTCCCAGAAAACAACATGACGAGAAATGCGAAGACGTTGAGAGATAGGATCCCAACAACGATAACCTTTGTGTTCAATCCCATACCCAAGAAAACAACATAGACGAGATCGAGGTTCTAATTTGGAATGTTCATGCGGCTGAAGTAAAACAAAACATGCACAACCAAAGACGCGAAGAGAAGAGTAGGAAGCTGGAGTACCATAGAGACGTTCAAAGGGAGTCACATTTTGGAGAGCTGAGGATGGAAGACGGTTGATGGTGTAGACAGCAGTGAGGGCAGCTTCCCCCCAAAAACGTTCAGGACAGGAAGCAGAAATGAGGAAAGCCCTAACAGAGTCAAGTATGTGGCGGTGTTTGCGTTCAGCCCTACCATTTTGCTGAGATGTTCCTGCACAGGAACGCTGAATAATGGTGCCTTGTGTGTGAATGAAATCAAGGAATTGAGAGTCTCTATATTCCATGGCATTATCAGTGCGGAAGATTTTAATGGTTTTTGAAAACTGTGTGGAGATGGAGATTTGGGCAAATGTGCGATAGATTTGAGCTAATTCAGAGCGATTGTGCATAAGATAGATCCATGTATATCGAGAAAAATCATCAACAAATATGACAAAATATTTTGATCCACCTACAGTGGAAGTGGGGCTAGGTCCCCAAATATCAGAGTGAATCAAGTCAAAAGAGGCATGAGAAGAGGAGTCACTATTAGTAAAAGATAAGGCTGGTTGTTTGGCCAACTGACACGATACACAATCAACTGAATCATGTTTGACTTGACCCAAGAAACCACTAGAGACTAAAGAGCGAAGTTTTTGAACGGACACATGACCTAAACGTAAATGCCAAAGACTCAAAGGAAAAACAGAAGCAGTATGAGCAACCTGAGACGGAGGGGGTGTCGGGGTGGAAGGTAGGTGGAGTGAAGTGAGCTCGAACATCCGTCCCACTCTACGGCCTGTCCCAAGAACTTGATTCGTCCGAGGATCCCTGCACACGACAACCAGAAGAACCAAACCACAAGGTCCTGCACACGACATAACCAAGTTGAGAAGAACCAAACCACAAGTCATAACCAAATCACATGATTGACCACACAGAGATGAGATTAAGAGTGAGGTTGGGAATAAGATATGTGTCAGAGAGAGACAGTGTAGGAGTGGAAACAGAACCAGTATGGTTGGCAGAAATGTACGAGCCATTAGCAGTTTGAATAAGAGGCCATTAGCAGTTTGAGTAGTAGGAATAACAGAGGAAAATAACTGAGAATCGGGAGACATATGATTACAACAAGCAGAATCAAAATACCAAGTGTTACCTGAGACAGCAGAGGAAACCTTACCAGAAGTAGACAGAAATTTGTTTGACTATGGAAAAGACTAAGGATCTTAACTCACTAACCGAAACATATGAGAGAGAAGGAGCAGAGAATGATTCTGTAGTAGCAGCAACAACAGAGGGATTATCAGGCCTTGGAAGAGTTCTTGAGTGACTTGGCTTGGAAGGCCTGGTTGGGCAGTTGTAGACAATGTGACCAATCTTGTGACAATACCGACATTCGACAGTAGGGCATTCAAATAGAAGATGTCCCAGTTGATAACAATTTTTGCAGTATTTCGAACCATTCCTGGATGAGGAAGAAGGATGAGCAGCAATAACAGTCTGAGGAAGTTTGGTGGTATCCATTAGAGATGAATAAGAAATATAGAAAAGATCTGCAAAAGAAAAACAAAAAAAATGGGTAAGCCTTTTCCTTTTCCTTTTCCTTTTCCTTTTTTTTTTTTTTTTTTTTTTTTTTTTTTTTTTTTTTTTTTTTTTTTTTTTTCAGCTAGGGCTGACGTCAGCAATAGGTAGGGCTGACGTCAGCTGTGGGTGCGGGTCGCGGGGCAGGCGGACCGCGGGTCAGGCGCGGTGTCGGGTGCGGGTCGCGGGGCGGGGGCGGACGCGCGGGTCGGGGCGCGTGTACGAGTCGCGCGTGGATCTGGGTGCAAAAACACGCCGGAAGCTTCACCGGCGCGTGGCGGCGCGTGGAGCGTTTTCCGGCTTCGATTTTTCTGGTGGAGCTTCGTCTTGACGAGACGAAGCCTGTGGATGTCTCTGGAAAGATAAACGGAGCAGCCTAGAGGCGGCGGCGGAGATCAGAACCTGCGGGTTTGCCGGAAGCTTCACCGGCGCGTGGCGGCGCGTGGAGCGTTTTCTGGCTTCGAGATTTCTGGTGGAGCTTCGTCTTGACGAGACGAAGCCGTGGATGTCTCTCAAAAGATAAATGGAGCAGCCTAGAGGCAGCGGCGGAGATCAGAACCTGCGGGTTTGCCCGAGACAGATGAGACGCGTGGCGGAAATCAAGCTCTGACGATCAAGCTCTGATGAGATTTTGCAGGTTTTGGGAATCAAGCTCTGACAATCAGAGCAGTAGGCAGAACAGGAGGAACGGAGGTCTCTGGAAGCAATTGCAGGAGAAGAGAGGCACGGCTGTTTTCAGAAAAATCTATACTAGTTTTAAGAATCACAATGCCAAAAGATTAATTTTGGCTCTGATACCATGTTAACTTTAGAGAGAAACACAGACAGACAGAGAAGAGAGAAGCACAGAGAGAATAAACTATATTGTGTATTCTGCTGAATCATGTACAAATAAAGAATATATATAGGCCTAGTCTAGTGTATGGTATAGTAGAAACCCTAGGAAACCCTAGACTAGTACAATAACAATGGTATATAATATATACATATTAACAGCTATAAAATTGGATGATACATTTTTGGATGAAGTTTTCCATCACATTTTATTTCCTTATTTGCCAAAGAATCACATTTCCTTTCCCTTATTAGCCAAAAATCTTCACGTGAATTGTCTTTGGAATTCTATCATAAACCCCATATAATGAACAATCTAGTAAAATCTTTTCATTGTAGAAGATGGGGACACGGACACGAATGTTGCAAAAAATGTACCCTATCCTCTCAAGTCGTACATGTGCGATTAATCCATTATTATGGTTCGTCTCCATATGCTTGGGCTGCCTAATCGGATAACATCATAGCTTTAGATCTTTGGAATTCAATCACATTTCTTTTCCTTTATTAGCCAAAAAATCTCCACATGAAGTGGCTTTGCAATTGAGTCACATTTTTTCCTTGCTAAGCATTGCATGCCTATCTCTACCTAATTATCCTCACTTATTGGCTTCCCTTGCACTATTCTCTGCTGCATATTTTTCTCTAGTAGTTAAGAATTTCAAATCTTCAGAATAGTGGAAAAAGCAAAACCAGGATTTCAAGGGGTAAGATTAAAAAATAAAAATTGAAACAAATTAATTTGGAAAGTATTAAGTTATTAACTATTATAAGTAACAAAATAAATAATTTTCATGTGAAATAATTGTGTACATGTAAACTATAATTATGATGGAAATAAATTTTTTTTTTGAAGCAAATGTAGTCCAAATAATTGGAAGAGTACATTTTTTATTAATAAATTTATGGATATATTCAAATTTCATTAATATGTGAATTTGAAGTTATTAGGTGTAAGCTTTTATTTTATATTCATAACACAAATGTATTGTCAGAGCAAAATCCTCAAATGCTAAATCCATCACTTATTATTACAATTCACATACAAATTTGGTACTGGTAGTTATTCTACATTGATTTAATCCTTAAATCCAAATGTGAACTAGAAGGAAATTTTTACTTTTATGAGAAGAATTTAAAATGAAATATTTATATATCATTCTTTTTCCTTTTCAATTTCAAATATACTAGGGAAATTTATTTTTTATTTTTATTATTTTTTTTATAATTTGATAGTTGGTGATGAGGATTTGAACTCTGAATGTCTCTCTTGAAAATAGTAGGAAGTGTTAGTTAAACTATAAAAATTTTAACGAAATTTTTTCTCTTACCCCTCCCCCCTCCACATGGCTTAAACTCGAAATTTACAGATTTAAACTTATAAAAATTATAATTCCCAAGAATAGATATTTATGATATATTTAAAAATTGAATTTATACGATATTTTCGACATTCCATTTTTTAAAATATAAAACATGAAGAAAAATAATGATGTTTAAGATAATCTTATACAAACATTTAGTTACTAAATCGTTAATAATTATCATTATGGATAATAAATGATAATAAACCCTTGAACATTAAAAAAAAAATCTTATTTGGATAAAAAAAAATTATACAAATGATCCCATTACCGGAAACACGTATTTGAAATTAGAATAGAGATGCCAAGAGTCTTATAACTAAATAACATTATCTAATTCACTCCCAGAGAAGATCCTAGGTTCAAATCTCCAATCACAGTTGTTGCAAAAAAAGAAAAGAAAAAAAGAATAGAGATCCCTGACAAGAATCTAAACAGGTTTTGCAACAGTTTATAGTTGCTAGTTGTAACGTCAAAAAATAAAATTGTTTATATTAATTTGAAGGCCAAATAAAAAATTAAAATTCCAACAGATTTTGCACTTATATCTTACAATCGATCATCGGTATCCATGTCCTTTCCATCCTAACATTTTGTAAATTTGAAAACATGTTATTTCTATCTGTCAGTCTACTTGGTCCAATATTACATATTTACAGAGCAACTGACCCTGTCAAACAAATTAGAGATTTTTTCTTTTCTCTCATCAATTGGAATGGATAATCATTTTTTTTGCCACCAAGCGAATGCCTGCATTCTGCTGATAGTCATATGGATCTAAAGAAAAGAATGCATCCACAAAGGTACCGGGAGTGAACAAGGGATCAAGCTCTGCAGCATCAAATCTACTGAACACAAGCCTTTGCACGATGCCTGAATCTTTTTGATACATCTCTGTTGCATACACGGCACCATCTCCAGTTATGGCAGTTGGTATGCTGTTACAAAACAATTACATATCTAATCAGGTGACTCAAATTATGGAGAACTTGACGACACTTACATTAGTGGTTTATGTGCTTGCATATTAGACAACAAGAGAAACAGAAATCCGCAATATTATGACTAGGGTTACATAATTCAAACTATTGCAACTGCTAAATTCTTCCAAAATATCTTCACACCTCAGTTTCAAAGTAACCAAGCAAAACATCTATATAAATGAATATGCTTCAAACTTAAACAGGAGAAAGAAAAAAATTTGCTTCAATGTATAATATATGCTTTCATCCCTTCAAGAGAAATTAAGACAACTTAACTATAATCCAAAATATAATTATATGATATTTTGAGCATGGCAGATTTAAGGCTAAGTGTTTAAGCAGTATATTAGGATGCTCCCATTCCTACTACACTAGAGTTCAATGTGCAGGTAAAAACATCTTTTGGGGTGCAATCTAAACCTTAATACTGCTTAAATTGAGGTAATTCTTTTTTAACCCTAATCACTAGAGAGAGAGAGAGAAAGGGGGGGGGGGGGATAATAGGACAAAACTTACTGCAGCCTCACTGTAGGGTAGTTGCCAAAGCCATTTTTCCTGGTCACAATAGGCCTCCATTCAGAGCTGCTACCCGAATCCAAGTACAACTTCTGTGCAATACCATCACATGCATCAAGAACCTTACATAAACTCTGTGGTGCATTAACCACAAAGTTCAACTTAGGCCGGCCAGCATGATCAACAAATTTTGTACTAATTCCAAACCGCACTTTCAAATGAGTACAACAAAGCTGCAAAATGGAACCTTCATGCAATAATTGTATTCTTTGACTCCCACGATAAAACGGAACAAAAGATGCACTGATAGCAGGAATAGAAACATCATCAGGCTCTAAAAATCCTGCAGAGTCACCGCTACCCTCGGAGACAGAAGCAGTGGAAGACACTTCAGAAGACTCTGTAGAATACATCTCAGAAGACTCCTGCATTTCATTGCTAAGCAGGCCCATGTCAAAAGGATCTCGTTGAGCTGTATTAGGTTCAACCTCCTCTTCTGTGATGCGAGTCAGAAGAGATAATATTGGATGTTTTTCCTCTGTTGCTTGATTTGTAGGAGATAGCATTGGATCATCTTTTAACCTCGAACTTGATGAGGGAGTATTCATTTTTAGACTCAACCCCTCTGGAGATGATTTTGCATTACTACGACTTCTTGTCGTAGCATTTGGGGAAACCCAACTGTTTGCCGTGAATATGTCTGGGAGACTTGACTCCTGCATGTTTGCAGATTTTTGTCAATATCACTATAACCAACCTTGTAAAACATACATTTTTTCTACCAGTCACTCTGCTCAGCCTCAGTCAAAGTCACCAAGACGGACATAATATTTGTCCAGCCAAGCGATCAGGGATGGACCGTCTGAGCTAAAAGTCAATGTCTAAAGGAGAAAACCTACTACTTGAAAACATAATCAACATTATACTAAAGAATAAAAGTATGGTTACATCAAAAGAGTGCATGGGACTCCACTAATTCTTCCTAGTGAGGCCTACTCATTTCAGGATTTATGCAGTCAAAGTTTGTTCGTAAGAGAGGCATGGATGGTTCAGAAGTTTAAAGAGCCAAAAGAAGCCCAGAGAGAGAGATGATATTTGTTAGCAAGTTAGTATTAAATGAGAACTAAATTAATTCATCAAACAAATAAAGCATATGATCCAAGTTAACAATTGCAGCCAAGCACTGGCAGAATACAGAATTAGCCATGAAGTGGAATTAATTAATAATGTACTCCTACTGAATGTTATGTAAGATTGTTGCCTATCAGTCTATCACCAAAACTTAGGAAAGCATATCTAACTTCTAATGGCATGCAGTATTCAGGCGACCAGTGTTCTCATGGTACACGAAATACCCAAGACATACTACATGTCAAATCTGTAGTAGGCAAACCAAATGGGTGCTTTGTTTATATAATTCATGAAATGATCTCTTAAAATATTGATAGTAGTAGCATATCAATCAAGAATAAATACATTTTATAGCTTTCAAAACTATAAAATTACCAAGAACAAAACAGTTGCACAATACTTGACAACTTCAAGATTCATCCGAACATCATCCAAGCTCCTGAAAAATCCATCACCAAAAATATTAGCTTTGTCAAAACATAATATTACCAGGCTAATCTAGAAGCAAGCGTAAGTGATATAACTCCTCTTAGGTTTGCACAATTACCTGTGTGTCTGCTGCCCAAGCCCAAAATAAGTTGCAAGAGTGGCCATCTAAAGAAAAATATGAGCATATCAATATTTCAAATTTTCAAATCAGTCAAAACCTATATAATACAACAACTACCCTCAAGCTTTCACGTGACTTAAAGATCCATCTGGTAGTGTATAAACAGTAGTAATAAATGAACTAAGGAAACCCATATGATAGAGCTAAGAAATCTCATAGAAATGTTAGTATACACCTCACCAGGTGCACCAATTCCATAGATCTAAAATTTTCATTATATAATTTCCAGTACCAAGATCATGAAATGAACAAATTATATGCTAATGCCGAGATAAATTCATAAAAAGAGTTGCATTTAATAATACAATATCCATTAAATAAGATCCCAAATCCTTCAAAAGAGAATCTCACAACTCATAAAATGAGATTTAAAGAAGGCAGATGCCTCAAATTACATAATTGATGAGTTTTAAGGCCAACATGATAAAAAAAATGTAAACATTATACATAACATAAAACCATAAAAGAGGACAAAAATTAAAAACAATATTTCGAAATCACTCATTCATGCAAAATCATATGGCTCAAGCCTGTATACATATACATCATAAAGCTGAAAAACACACATCCAAAAATGTTTTCTAATTTTTTATTAGATGAATTCCTTTTGCCACTAGCCCAACCTTGTCCCAATTCCTATAAGATGCTTTTTTTCTTCAAGAATAGAGAGATTGATACCTTCATGTCACCAGCTCTTCTTCCAAACTTCTGTGTCAACAATTGCAATGAATCGATCGTACCCTTAGGCTCTGGTGCAGGCTTACCGATCTCCGCAAATGCCTCTCTTATCCGTGCACAATCAAATCTTAGTATATTATGACCCGCCCAAATTCGCCCTATATACAACAATGTCATATTCAAAAACAAATTAGACTATGCAACACACAAAGTAAAATTGCCTGGGCAAGTATATATATATATATATTTTAATAACTGTAGCTCAAAAAAACATTCACTTCAAATGATTCTAATTCAATTACTTTGGCCTAGTTTAATTCTCGAAAAGCCTCTACCCAACAAAAACCCTTATTAATTTCTCTCAATTTCCTCTCATTTCTCATCAACCAAACAGAAAGTTAGCTCCAAGTAAAAATGAGAATTAAAATTTTCTCAGCAACCAAACAGAGACCAAGAGAGAGAGAGACCGTGGAGAAGGTCGTAAACGCGATCGGAGATGTCGAGGAAAGTAGGGGCAGAAACGACGGCGTCGGGAGTGATGCCATTACAGCGTACGGACAAGGAAGAGATGAGTGAGAGATCGGCGGGTTTGACCAAGGTGGAGTAGCTCTCCAGCTCCACCAGCTTCCTAGGGCACACCAGGATGGACCCGAATTCCAGTAACGCGAAGCCTTGGCCGGATCGGGTCGGGACCGTGGTCTCCACGTCGAAGAATGCGATTTCAGATCTATCTTCGCTACTCGAACCCATGTATGTCTGCATGGATTCAATTTTCTGAATTCTGAGAAAGAGAGAGCGCGTATTTGAGTTTAAGTTTCAATGTTGAAACTTGAAAGAGTGTTGAAGAATGAAGTAAAGATATAGGCGCCAAGTCTACAGTTGTATATATAACACCAGCTTGCTTCTTCTGGTGGTTTTCAGCTTATACCCTTATCAGTTTTGGGCCTTGCTGGCCCATTCCAGCCCAAACCTTTTTTTTTTTTTTTGGTATTTTTTGCTCATCTGAAAATGATATACAATTTCATGAGATTAACTACTTTGAGGTATCAGAATGAGATACAATTGCAATAGGTCATAGAAAGTTGAATTTGTTATCGTCCATCAAATCCAACCAATAGTAACAGGGTCAATTGTACTCGGTTTCTAAGGTGACTCTAAACGTTAAAATATTATGTAATTAGCACCCTAATTTGAGAATAATGTAAAATTTACCTTTACCATCTAATTTAGAGTCCAAATTATACACATTATAAATATTATGGTACACATTACATATGCTTATAATTTAAGGTGGATTCGGAACTCACTTAAGGGAAGAGACGTGCCAATCAACCTAAAAATTATATAACATATAATTTTGCTAACAATACATTATTGATTAAGACGGGTTATTGCCATCAATTTGGTGGGAAAAAAGGCAGTCTTTTTACGGACCTATATCTTTTTACAAAAGGCAGTCTACAAAAAGTGCTCAAATATGCTGCAAAGATACCGTGTTCAATTCGGAAAACCCAGCCGAGAAGTTAAATGCGAGATGTACACTACACTAGGTATCTCATTCCTTGCCGTTATGTACAACCAAAGCCTCAATAACCAAATTTACAAGCAATACCTAAACTGCCAAACATGAATTAAGGGCAATGTCCTAATCTCTACGTATCCTCTCTTGACCCAATCCAAACATGTTTTAATTTTCTTTTTCCCTCTTAAGTGAAATTTGAATAAGTTGATCTTATATTTCCTCCAAGTCAATATAACTTTTTGGATGAATATAATCACGAACTTCTTTAAGAGTATTTACCAATGGTTGGATTAAATGGTAGTATTTTTTTGAGTTCTACGCAAAATTTCAAAAATTCTTGTATCATTAAGTCTTGGGATTACTCAGAACACCTAACCAATCTTCCAGAGTTCTCTCATCTCACACAAATTAGTAATTATCGAGAAGAATTCCTGAAATATAACCCCAAGGTATTAGTTAATTAGGAAACTTAAAATCAGGATCTACGAGTCTTATAAATCATTAGAGTATTAGAACAATGATGATCACTTCAGAATAAGTGTACAGTTTCCGTTAAGAGTGACATTTGACCACTACAATCTTTTTCAGGACCTTATTTTGACGGGAGCAATGTTGGGGTGGTGATGAGTAACATGAGTAATGACAATGCAATAGACAAAAGCAAAAAAAAAAAAAAAAATGATTAGTTGCAATATATATTGTTTGGCCGAGCTTCCTATTCTTCATTTTCTCATCAATTTTGTATGGAAATGCCGTGTTTGATACTCCATCACACACGCTCGGAATATCCTTGGATATCCACAATCCCCACTGCCTTATCCCACGCGCAGTCCAATCCTGTAGTTGTAAGTTGTGCACACGGCAGCTGCGCAAACGAGGCAGTTTTATTTACAACTCTGACATAACCCGGTGTACTGATCGTATAGAGTGCTCCACCCGCCACCGCTTTATGAAGAAAAGGAGGGAAAGTGGAAAGAAGAAGAACCATTTGACTTTGCCACATGAGCTGACGGACTTGGCTGGGTAACATGTAAATGTTGTGTGTACGGCTTCTTTTCTATTTTCAACTTGGTCATGTCCAAGGAGGCAAGGACCAAATGCTAACCTTCCATCTAAGATTCTAATGGAATTAAACTTGATTCTGAATTTGCATTCGATAACGGATTTTCAAGCTTATTGTTTTTGTTTCTATCTTTCAATAGTCCATCTTTTGTTCCTTGAACGCTAAGCCATGCCAGCTCAAATACTATGCCATAAAATATGGGTATTGGGCTAAATTTGTATAAAGCCCAAGCCATTTCTTTATATGCAATTGTTTTCCCATAGAGCTCAACATTTCTTACCCATGGATTTTTCTTAGAACATAAACATAGAACTAAAGTCTCAATCCAGTTCCCACCTTTTAATTCCGCATGTTGCATTGTGTAAAAGGACATATCTATGAATTTATCTGTTCTATTTTTTCAATAATTTCTATATTCGCATTTTTAGACATTGCAAATTTGTCTTTTTTATGTTTTGATACCACATAAAACAAAACCAAGGAACAACATACAAGTAGTTAGTCATAAAATGATTGTTGCGGTTGCCACATAAGGTGCTTAATCGAATTGTCTGCCTCTGCAGCAAGCTGTTGGACTTCTAGTAACACAGAAGATGGTACTACCTTAAATAGAGCCAGTCAGCATGTTCCTCAGTACTCTTAGGTCTTTTACCACTATAGAGGATTCCTATTCAAGTCCTTTCCTGTTAGAATAGGATCACAGAGTTTCTCATGCTCGAAAAGGACTAAAATTCTTCTATATCCTTTTTTCCATATTTCATAGAAGACCTCCCTTACTGTTAGCAATACCACTGCAACTCGCCTTCTGAGTCACCAAGAGTGACTTCCTATTAGTAGTCTTTTCCCTCTTCTGTCTTTGCAGATGAAGGCAGCCCCTTTCCAATTGGACTTTTAGGCCTACTCCCAGCTGCAAGAATTATAATATCCCATGATTTTGTGCATTGCATTCAAGGAACAATTTTTTTTTTTTTAAATGATGCTGTGCACGGTGATTTGGCCCTCAAGAAGTAGAGAAGTGTTAACAGCAGAGTAACTATCTGTACAACATACAAGATGCATGATCAAATAAGTGAAATCCACTGAACTAAAAGAATGGATGATCTATTAATTTACAAAGAATATTCTAGTTCACATGTTACAAAAATTTAAAGAGAACTGTGGTTATCTTTTCATTTGACCTATCTTTCAAGAGCTCACAATGGGTCCAAGAATGTCCTTGAAAAGAGAGATCAGCAGCAAAAGCATCAAGCCGTTTCCCCACAGTGATTGGTTCTCCAATTGGGGTGCTCTTGAATTGCTTTGAGTCTCTGATACTAAATTCAGCCAAGATCTTGAGAGCAACTTGGTAGGTTGCAGAAATAAGTAAATAAATAATGGAACTTTTTCAATTCTAGTAAGTTGTAGATCATGCAAAAATTCGAAACCAAATTCCTCTCATTTCCTTCCTTATTCCTCAAAATCCAAAAATGCCTCTATTACATCCATTTTGCAGCCTTGCTGCTGGGTTTGTCTGGTGATCACACCAAGCATCTCATATATTAAAGGTGCATGCTTATGGTCACTGTCACCTGCCACAAAATCATGAACAACTCCATTAATTTGGACCCAACTTCGGCCGGGAGGCTTTCTTACACCCATCTCAACCATCTTCTGTCTCACTGTAATAACATCTTGCTGCCTTTTAGCAGTTGCATACACATGTGACAAGAGCACCAGATGCCCCACAGCTTGGTCAGGGTCAAGCTCAAATACCAATTTTTGTGCAACGTGGGAGGCAAGCTCAGCATTCTTGTGAATTCTGCAACCACCAAGGAGAGCACCCCAAACAACATCATTTGGCTTAATGGGCATAGTCTCAACGAGCCTATATGCTTCATCTAGGAAACCTGCACGGCTCAAGAGATCGACCATGCACCCATAGTGTTCAATCTTTGGGCTAATTCCCCAAGTTTGATTCATGCGCGCAAAGAGATGGCGGCCCTCATCGACAAATCCCGCATGGCTACAGGCACACAGAACACCAATGAAGGTTATTTCATCAGGTCTTACTTGGTTCACTCCTGAGCTTACCATGGACTGAAAGACACTAAGAGCTTCTTCCCCACGTCCCTGCTTTGCAAAACCCATGATGATGCTTGTCCAAGAAACAGTACTTTTCCATGGCATCTTGTTGAATACTTTATAAGCTTCATCAATTACACCACAGCTAGCATACATGTGTATGAGGGCATTGTTCAAAGACACCAACAATGGCTGGTTCCCAACACTCATTCTCTTTTCAATATACCAGTGAATCCACCTACCCAAACTTAAATCTCCTAATTCAGCACAGGCTGATAACGCTGAAACCAATGCAACCTGATCCAATTCCACATGGGCCCTCCTCATCTCCCCAAACCAAGACAAAGCTTGCTTACACATCCCATTTTGAGCACACCAAGCAATCATGGTCGTCCACGACACAACATTCCTCTCCGGCATCTCATCAAAAATTCTCCTCGCCCCATCAACATCCCCACACCTAATATACCCCACAAGCAACGAATTCCAACTCACAACACTTCTCTCACCCATTTCATCGAACATGCGCTGTGCATACTCAACACCATTGCTCCCTCCCCTCATTGCATATAAATTAACCAAATTCGTCTGAACAAACACATTCGAGCAATACCCATTTGCCAAAACCCTTCCATGCACCTGCTCCCCTTCTCTCAACAACCCCGACCTCGCGCAAGCGCTTAAAAGAAACGAAAATGTAAACCCATCAGGCTCAGCCTCCGCTTCCACCATCCTATTATACAATTCAACGGATTTTCTCGGATTTTCACTCCGAGCATGCCCTCTGATCATTTGATTCCAAACTGTGGCACTTGGGTTTTCGATATTATTGAATACTCTGATGGCATGTGTGAGATTACCGGAAGTAACGTAGAATGACAATAGCTTCACAAGAATGTAATTCTTCTGGGCGAAACCGTTGATGACTATTTGGGCATGGATTTGGAAGAGCTTTTTGAGGGTATTGCAGCTCTGTAGTTGAGAGAAGAGGTGCTGTTGAATACCTCTGGAGCATGTTGTTGGGTTGGCGGGAAGTGATTCTTCAACTAACATTTAAAACCTAGACACCAAAACTGAAGAAAAAACAATTTATCCTTGTAAACGTATTAGTAGCGGAAACTACAAAACGCTGTCGTCCTTTTTCCCTTGGATGGTTGTCTCAATTAAAAGCATGTCTTTTTTTCTTCTTTTTAATATTGGATGGACATAATTTTAATTTTATTTTTGTCACTGACAAGTAACAAGTTCTATTATACAATTGATTTGAATAGGTAGTGCACGACTCAATCTGTAGAATATCTTCTTCAGTGGGAAAATAAGTTACGGACAAAATGGAGTTGAGTATCAAGTTCAACATATGAAGTTTATTCGGGTAAAACCTAGAATCAAATTTTTTATTTTTCTATTTTTAAATTGGAAAGGAAAATAATGTTGGTTATGTGGAGCACTAGTGCAACACATGGAGCTAAAGCCTATGTTACTAGGTGGTTTGAATTAAATGCATGCTCGTATCCATTTAACAAGTGGCTTGTGAACTTTCGGTATAAATTGACAAGGTTGCAAATGCTTGTCTCCTAAGTTGGACAACATGAACAAAAAGGCTACCAATCTTCTTTTCTAAGTGGCTTGAATTTTGTAACATTGGTGGTTGAGAAAGTTTTGGCATTTAATGCTTGGTGGAACAAAACTTTCTATAAGAGACCTTGTGTGTGTCTCGACCAAGAAGTGGTAACTGCAGAGAGAAATTGCATAAGAGACAATTCCAAACATTAGTGAATGCTACACTAGAAAAATACAAAAGCAAGTGTTGCACAAAAGAATACAAGAGATAAATTATCTCTTGTACATTCTTTGTAAGAGAGTGCCAATTGGGTGTATTTGGGGTTTGGGTTTATGAGAGTGTTTTTCATGCTACCTTTGTAATCTCTCTATTTTATAGTGAAAGATCGCTGCAACTCTGTAGACATAGCCCTAGTGGTGAATCACGCAAATTTTGTGTCGTGTGAATTTTTTCTTTTGCGTATTCTTCTCCATTTTTGCATCTCACAAGTTCTAGGAATATTGTCTTTATTCCTAACAAATAATTGGTGCATTGTAATTGGATAATTAATCGCATGCCATAAAAATTACATATCCTAGTTCTCAAAAGGTAATTTTATTTTGCATAATTTATACACCCATATTGATACAAATAATGAAAGTGTTAATCTCATGTTTGACATATTAGACTTGACGTCTCAATTAAAGTTGTTGAGTAGTATATAATTTTAGGGTCTCTTACAAAACATGGTGGTAAATAATTACAACATACAATTGTGGAGGATTGTGGTGGTGAATAATTACAGCATATGACTTTGGAGGTATCACGATCTTACCCAAACCCCACAACATGAGGGTATACACCACAGTTACATGGGATATCAAAATAGTGGAGGAACGTGAACCCAACATTCGACATATAAGTATATTAGTATGCATGATTGGAATTCTTTTAATGGGGTTTTCACTTTTAATTCAAATAGGTTTTAAATTTTGAGTTGATAATGAAATAGGAGACTGGCGTGGCTTGTCAATCACCTTGCCTTGGCTTATTGATTGCCAGCATAGGCATTAGAATGCATTTGGTATAAGATTTTGTCAATCAAGCACAAATTGCTTATAATTCAACTTTCTTATCTCAGGAAATGGACCAAAGTTTTTTAAAATTGTGACTCTGATCATGAGATACTTGAAAAGGTTCCCATTGGTCCAAACAAGTGTGACCAAATTATTTGCAATAATTTGTCATCCCAAAGTTCAACTCCATACCCATCTCAAACCACCAAAAGCAAACCAAGCCCTTAAAAAGTACCTTAACTCCAATTGCATCACCAAGGCCCTGTTGTTCTTTAGAGACCTATTGAGAAAAAGCCCTTCCACAATTGATAGCTTTTCTTTCTTGTTTGTCCTCAAAGCTTGCACCCAGAAGCATTCTGCAACTGTAGGAAAACAATTGCATACCCTCATCATAAAATTTGGGTTTGAGCCCATCATTCACCTCCAAACTTCTCTTATAAATATGTATTCAGCAAGAGAGAATATTTTTGATGCACACCGTATGTTTGATGAAATAACCTGTAAAAATATAGTCTGCTGGACGGCCTTGATTTCTGCCTATGTTGACAACCAGAACCCTAGAAAAGCTCTCCAGCTGTTCAGGCAGATGCAGATGGACAATGTGGAGCCTGATAATGTCACGTTGACCGTCGTGCTCTCTGCATGTGCGGATATTGGGGCATTGGAGATGGGAGAGTGGATTCATGCTTACATTCGTAGTAAAGAAGGGCTTTATATAGATTTATCCCTGAACAATGCTCTCATTAACATGTATGCAAAATGTGGGAACATTGTGGCTGCCAGGAGATTGTTTGACAGCATGAAAAAAAAGGATGTCACAACTTGGACATCCATGATTGTGGGGCATGCGCTTCACGGACAAGCGGAAGAAGCTCTTAAACTTTTTGCAGAAATGGGAGGAATAAACAAGAGGCATGGTGATTGTGGTAGTTCTTTAATTGTCCCAAATGATGTTACATTCATTGGAGTTCTAATGGCTTGTAGCCATGCAGGGATAGTGGATGAAGGGAAGCAACATTTCAAAAGCATGAATGAGGATTATGGTTTAAAGCCTAGAGAGTCTCATTTTGGTTGCATGGTAGATCTTTTCTGCCGAGCCGGGCTTCTAAAAGAAGCTTACAACTTCATTTTGGAGATGCCAGTGCAGCCAAATGCAGTGGTTTGGAGGACACTTTTGGGTGCATGTAGCCTCAAAGGAAACATTGAGCTTGCTGCAGAAGTTCAGGGTAGGCTGCTTGAGTTGGACCCTGGCCATGCAGGTGATTATGTTGCCATGTCCAATATTTATGCTGCTAAAGGCATGTGGGATAAGAAGATTGATGTTAGAGATCATATAAAGCAGAGAAGGTTTCCTGGTTGCAGCTTAATTGAGGTGGGAACTGAAATAAATGAATTTGTTGCTGCAAATATTGAGGATCATCCTTTAAGGTCTGAGATATATACGGTTCTCAAGCACTTGCTTATCAATATGAAATCTTTTGGGTACTTTCCGGAGCTTTCAAGCACAGCAGAGTACTGATCAGAAAAAGTTGTCAAAATGTGACTTATAAAACAAAAAGACCATAGCCATAAGCCATGCTACCAGTTTGAGTTTGGCCTTGCCATTCATTGTCTACTCTCAAAGGTAAAATGAAGTCTGGATGACAAGAAAATTCTCTTGTGAGATATAGATATTTATTGAGATAACTCTTGGTAGGATAACATTTGTTCAGAATGTTTGAAAGTATTGTAGTACTTCAAGTTTGGCAAGATAACATTTGTTCAGAATGTTTGGATAATACTCTTAATAACAAGAGTGTTTAGAAGAACCTTCGAATCATTGATTATTCCTTCGAACGTATGTAGTCCTCCCATCCTACATACACTTGATTATTATAAGGAAGAATCCCTTAGGATGGCCCCAAGATGCTGACTAGTTTTAAACTCAGAACCTCAAGGATTTCATGCGACCTTAGAAACCACTAGACCAACCCCTTGAGACTAGGATTAAAATCTATTTCATCTTTATCCCTCTCGCACCTAGCTGATTGCTATCAATTTTTTTTCCTTGTTGATTAATGTATGCATCTTATTAAGTAAATTAGTCCACTTCACTTCTAGATACGATTAGATACGAATCAAAGGCTTGCTTGATTTGGATCATCCAGAATTTATACAGTAAAGTTTCTAAAATCCTATTCATCCATTTTAAAATGAGTAAGTTTTACTTTTCCGCGTTATTAATAATTTGAGTAGTTATCAAAATAATGATAGTTAATTCTTTTCTAATTGTTGAGGATATGGTAACATCCTTGTGCCATGTGTACCGTGCTTGATTGAACAAGAGTACAACAGTTGAGACTTGAGAGCCCGTGGAAGAAATGTAACAACAAAAAGACAAGTAGCAAATAGATGGGCGATCCCCCTCTCAATCTCACCTGACCAATGTCGAAGCTATTTCTTCGAAGAACCATTTCAAGAACATTCTGTTCATCTCCGTCTTCTTCTTCATCGTCGTTATCATCTTCGCTAATATCTTCGTCTCCTTGTAATCTCACAAACTCTATTCTTAGTTGCACAACCCCTGAGCAAGCACTCGGGTGCTTCAATGCCGTCTCAAAACGAATAAACCCGGCCAAGAATCCCCAGCCTTATACTGCTATCGTTCACGTCCTAACTGGGGCCAAATTGTACATCGAGGCCAGGTGCTTGATAAAAGACCTCATCCAGAAGCTCCGAAAGTCTCGCAAGCCCCACTGGGTCTGCGATTTTGTTTTCACTGCGCTTAATGGGTTAGAAAGCTCTGAATTCACTCCCAATGTGTTTGGAGTGTTAATTGTTGCGTTTTCTGAAATGGGTCTTGTGGAGGAAGCCATGTGGGTGTATAAGAAGATTGGAGTTTTGCCTGCAGTGCAGGCCTGTAATGCACTCTTGGATGGGTTGGTGAAAACTGATAGGTTTGATTCTATGTGGGAACTTTATGACGACATGGTGTCACGCGGGTTGGCTCGTACTGTAGTCACGTATGGTGTATTGATCGATGGGTGTTGTGGTCAAGGCGATATTTCAAATGCACGTAAGTTATTTGATGAAATGGTTAAGAAGGGTATTGATCCGACAGTTGTGGTATACACGACTCTTATACGTGGGCTTTGCAGTGAGGGTGAGATGGTAGAAGCAGAAAGTTTCTTTAAATTGATGCAGGAATCCGGTGTGCTACCTAATTTGTACACTTACAACATTCTCATGGATGGTTATTGCAAAATGGCCAATGTTAAACGAGCTCTCGACTTGTATCAGGCCATGCTTGGTGATAGTTTGTCGCCAAATGTTGTTACATTTGGTATCCTAATAGATGCACTTTGCAAATTGGGTGAATTGACGGTTGCTAGGTACATTTTTGTTTATATGGCTAAGTTTGGTGTTGTTCCTAATGTATATGTGTATAATTGTTTGATTGATGGCCACTGCAAGGCTGGGAACTTGTCTGAAGCAATGAATTTGAAATCAGAAATGGAAAAGCTTGAAATTTCACCAGATGTCTTCACTTACAGCATACTTATTAAAGGTCTTTGTAGTTTGGGTGAAGTGGAAGAAGCGGATGATCTATTTCATAGTATGACAGCAAAGGGAGTACTTGCTAATTCTGTGGCATACAATTCACTAATTGATGGGTATTGTAAAGAAAGAAATATGGAGAAGGCTTTGGAAGTGTGTTCTCAAATGATTGAAAAGGGTATAGAACCCAATGTCATCACTTTCTCTACACTAATTGATGGTTATTGCAAGAGAGGAAACATGGAGACTGCCATGGGTTTGTACTCAGAAATGATAATTAAAAGTATTGTCCCTGATGTTGTTGCTTACACAGCTTTGATCGATGGACATAGTAAAATGGGTAACATGAAGGAGGCTCTCCGGCTGCACAAAGGGATGCTAGAAGCAGGCCTAACCCCCAACGTATTCACAGTCAGTTGCTTGATTGATGGACTCTGTAAAGATGGAAAGATTTCTGATGCAATTAAACTTTTCTTGGAGATATCTGGAGCTTGTTCCACTAGAGATGGAACTAATAGAATGGATAGAAGCTTATGTTCCCCAAATCATGTGACGTATACAACTATAATTCAAGGTTTGTGTAGCGATGGACAGATTTTCAAGGCCACTAAGTTTTTCTCAGATATGAGATGCTATGGTTTGAGACCGGATGTCTTCATTTACATTATCATGTTACAGGGGCATTTCCAAGCCAAGCAGTTGCTTGATGTGATGATGTTGCATGCAGATATGCTTAAGATGGGTATCATTCCAAATGCAGTCATATACCAGGTTTTGGAAAGGGGTTATCAAGCAAATGACAATCTAAAATCATCTCAGAGGTGTTCTGAGGATTTAAGTGACTCAGGACTTTGGTGTTCTGAATCAGGAGGACCTATGCCAGGATCATTCTTGGTCAGAGGAAGCAACAGTTGTGAATGAGGACAACATATCAAGTTGTGGGTGGTGATCTCCTCAGCAGGATGATTGATATTCTTTGAAGGACTGTCAAGGCTGATGAGTGGATGTAGAACAACTCATATTTCCTTTGCAGCATGCAAAACGATAAGTAATGTTGACATTTCATTGCCAATGTTTCTCTCTATTGTGGAAACAGAAGCAATGGCATCGGTTGAGCATGCCCATGATCTTCTTGTTGAAACTTAATAGGTCTTCAACCTTGAGGAATTGTGCACGTACTTGGCTGTTTCATTGAGAATCTAAATCCCAACTCCAAGTGGATCAATCATGTTTGAAGAGCTCCTAATCAATTGTGTAAAGAGAACATTCTAAATCCCATTAGAAAGTTTACTTTCTCCTTTTTCAAACATCAGTTCAATGCATTGTTACGGCACAATAGTTGGTGTAATACTAGCACCCGAGTGGGATTTTATAATGCAGACAAGGCAATGGAAGAAATGCTCTTTGAAGCATTTTTCATTCATCCAAATGTTATAGACATTCAATTTTTGCTGTGAAATGGGACTTTTCCAGTTTAATTAGAATATATGGTCTATGAAATTACAATGGTAGGGTCAAAAGTAGTTCAGCAATCTGGTGAATCTTTGGACTTTGGAGTTGTCAAATACCTGGCTTTGTTAACTCAGTTTCTCAACGGCTCCTTTCTAGTCAACCCTTATGAAGGTTTCATAACTTGGTACCTTTAATTAGCACCAAGAATAACTGCATCATATTGTGCCATGCAGTCACTCTGGGTATTAGCACCAAGAATAACTGCATCATATAGAGAGTACCATTGTAAATATCGAAATTATTATAATATTACTGTTTGAGTTTAGCCTTGCCATTCAGTTGCTACCTTCAAAAAGGAAAAATGGAATCTGGATTTTGGATTTTGGAGATACTTTTCTTATGAGAGATATGAGATATAGATATTTATTGGGATAACTCTTGGCAGGATAACATTTGTTCACTGTTCATAATGTTTTTAATTGTTGTGGCGTCGCGGCCGCATATGTCATGATTAGTTAAGTTAGATCTTTTTTTTTGTAAGTTTTTTGATAGTTACGATAGCATTTAATTGTTGTTCACTGTTCATAATGTTTGAAAGTATTATAGTACTTAGGTTTGTCAAGGATTTTCCTTAAAGAAACCATTATATATCTATATTTGAATGGCAACAAACAGATATGGATAACTTGCATACAAATTTCAAATTCTAAAGGGCTTTTAAACCTTTTTTCCTCCTCACAAAAATTCTATTGTAGACGTAGTGTAGTGTGAGTGTGTGACTATATTGATCTCTACTCGCCAAAAGTTAATTCAAGTCATTCTCTCTTAATTCTCAAATTATAAAAAAAATATTGACCTCTTCAAACACTGATACCGTTAAAGCGGGCTTAGACAATATACGATCAACAAGCACATGTCGCATCAATCCTATAATAATTATCTTATGTATCAAATATATACAACATACTCGTACAAAGACTTACAAAAAAAAAAACATGCTGCATATGTATCCAATACGGAAAATACTTCCTCATGACCTATATGAAGCCCACCCACAAGGCATAGGATATAATTTTATTTTTCATAATTTAATTAAAAATTTATACTCCATGATTTTTTACTTAAAATTAAATCCTCTTAACCAAAACAATAATTTAGCTTCAATTTCAAAATAAAAATAAAAATTTGTCCTCCCACCATGTTGAAAGTTCAAACCTGTCGCCTTTATTTCACTTTCGGTTTCCCCTGTTGGCATTTATTTGCTACTACCACCCACCACCCACCATTTCTCTTGACCTGTAAACAAAACAAAACAAAACCTCCAGAATTCCCTCGCCCTCTTAAATTTTCCCTTATCCACAATCAATAAACCTCTCGAATTTGACTTGCCCCAAAATATAGGGCCTTTCTTTCTTTCTTTTCTTTTCTCTCTCTCTCTTTATATATGAATGAATTTAAATCTCGGCGGTCACAGCTCTTGTAGTTGTCTGCGTTTTATGGAGGATTTAGGGTTTGAATTTGATGGGGCTAGGGCTTCTCATTTTGTAGCGCGCTGGCTCGTCTGTGCCATATCCGGAGCTCTTACAGGTCTTTTCGCTGTTGGTATGTAATTTCAATTTTGATTTAACGTGAATTGAGCTATTTACAATTCTCGGTTTTCGTTCAATTTCTAAATCGAATAATTTAGAAATTGAGCTATGTAGTGGATTTATATTTATGTATTGAAGTTGCAGCTGGAGCTTTCACAGGAGCTATTGCTGGTGCTCTAGCAGGTAAGGCTTCTGATAGTGGTGTCCTACGTGGAGCTGGACTTGGTGCCATTGCTGGGGCTGTGCTCTCTGTGGAGGTTCTAGAGGCTTCACGTGCTTACTGGTGTCTGGAACGATATGGGTCAAGGAGCTCTTCTTCAATGGTTTGTTTGTTTGTTTGTTTTCTTTGGATTTCTCTTTGTGCTGTTTGCATCTTCATGAATTATGATCTGCCAAAATAGGACTTTATTCGCTTTTAAAGGTGAATTCAACTACATCATGGTTTGAAAGCATTCTAGGGAGAATTCATTCTTTCACATGACACCATCATAGAGTTTCAACTCTTATTCTTTTGCTAAAGACCAACTGTCTTGCCCCTCGTGAAGCATGTATATTTTTATTAGGACAGAGTTTGGCGCTACAAACCAGTTTGTAGCTCTCTTCCTACAACTCATTATGTGGCGATTCTTAAGACTATCAACTTTTACTTTTAGTCAAATGACCTATTTAATGAGTCATATGACTTTTTTAAATAATACAGGTGAATGGTCTTATGAATCGCCACATAATAGGGTTGTAGAAAGAGGGCTGCAAACTAGTTTGTCGCCAAACTATTCCTATTTATTATTACCCCTTCTGTCACATGCATCATCATAGAGCATTTTTTTTTTTTCATGTGTGGAAGGTCCCTTGTCTTAATTCCTGTTATAAATCAATTGTCTTCGTTTGGGTCCAGGCAGATTTCATAGAGGAGCTTTTTCGTGAGAGATTTGTAGAGGAACAGTTTGCACCAGCAATGTTAACTGCTTACCGTTGGCAGGTTAGTACACTTTTTTTTCTTCCACGTTCTTTCTTTAAGCAATGGCTGTATACTATCTGTGATTTCTTTGAGGCTGGGCTTGACTTCTTGCAATTTGCATACTCTGTTGATTTTAATCTCTTTCTGGGGTGTCTTGGCTTTAGTGAAATTATATTTATAAGTTGGATGGTTGCAAAGCTTAGTTTAAACTTATTTTTAAGTGATAATTTTAAAATGGTTTTTTGTTGGCACTTGGAATGATCAGGCTAGCTTTGCTAACGTAGGCTATGATGAGATTCATGATATTTATGGTGGAGCTGCATCCAGAGGGTTGTCAGAGGATTCATTGAAGAAATTACCATGCCATATGATCCTGGAGGAAATCAAGGCAGCACAAAGTATCTGTTGTACGATATGTTTGCAGGTATTATTCCTTTTGTGAAGATTTGGATGTTTTAATGGTCATTCTTGTTTATGTAGTTGTGGGGTGGCAGAAGTAGTAAGACTGTAGGAGTATTTCGATGTTCAATGCACAACCTTATTTTAGGATGAGACATACATATAAAATCTGAAGCAAATGGGCAAAGAATTGATTAAAAAAAAAAAAATTCAAATTCACTTTATTTTAATTGTGAAGTCACTTTCTTAATATATGTGTTAGCAACACAACCCTAATAATAAATGCATACTTTGCAGGATATTGAAGTAGGAGAAACCGCAAGGACCTTGCCCCGGTGTCACCATGTTTTTCATTTGAAATGTGTGGACAGATGGCTCATCAAACATGGTTCATGTCCTGTATGCAGACAGGAAGTTTAAATATATGCAGGATCCTGTGTTTTGTGTAGATAGAAGACCCCTGTGTGTGTGTTTGTTTGATTTTTTGAGTAATATATAGTGTTTGTAAACATAAAGTGTTTGGAATTTAAAGGTGATTACTGTAAAATATAGCTTAGCATCCGTCCCCCCCTGTAATTAGACAGACTGCAAGTGTTGTTAGGTATAGAAATTGGGGAATTGGTACTTTTTTGTATCATAGTTGTAGTATTTTTGAAATATATAGTTTCTAAATATTTTTATACATGTATGTCTGCCTTTGATAATAGGATTGGATATTTGAGAAAGGGTCTTTACAGTACAGATACTTATTGTGACTTAATCGTGAATATGGTCAGAGTAAAGCCTTACTTGCATATGCTTACACGAAGGGGGAGGCATCATACTCCACTTCACCGGTCTTATTGAGCCATTTGACTGATCAAATATTCTTTCTTCATGGTCTCTTAGAATTCCATGAATGACAGGAGGGTCTGAGGACGATGCTCATATAATGGACTTGATGGCTCGGAGTATAAGATGGACAAATAAAGGGCTCCATTAATGCAGTGAATAGTGCAAGTCTTAAAATGAACACCAATTTGGTACAATTTGTTTTCATGACAACAATTTATAGGATAGAATGCAAACTATCTACAGAGAAACAATGATTTCATCTTTACCTTGTATAGTTGTATACAACGTAGATATTCTTTTTAACTAGAATAAAAAATTGCGTCTTTCCTGAAGTCCGCTGGTACTTTCTGATCCAATGCCTCAAGTCAGTGCTAGTCCAATGCTTAATTACAGCAGAGTGTTTGCACTCATTCATAAAAAGGAAATGGCTCTTCATTACTTTCCTTCGGAGTACATATGCATTAAGGATGTATTTGAAGTTGGTAAACTAGTTTCTTGTACTGTAGCTGTAGAAGAGTTTTGCCTTCGGCTAAACAAGATTTTTAACTACTAATGTAAACTAACAAACTGCAGTATCACTCAGTTTTTCCTCCCTCACATCCTTATTGATCATTAAAAATAAAAAAAATAATAATACAAGGAAAATTCATGACAGAAAAGGAAGTTAATAGAACTAATGATTTGTTACAGAGCAAAGGGGTTTGAGTAAGTTTGAATTATCAAATCCTTGTAAAGGATATGGTATACAAACAATGCCCCATAGTGGTACTCCCACTGCATATTGGATGTCTTACTACTTCATCGCTGATGAAAGAGAATTTGCAGGAAATTATAGAACATCTGACAACTTGAAGCTAGCAGTACGCTGCTTATTGATTTGTGCATATTGTCTGCAAGTATGAAGAAACCATGATCAAATTAAACAGCATTAGTTCTAAGGAAAAAAAAAATCATCCTCACGAGATCACTTTGTAATGAAAGTATCATAGAACTTATTGATGTACATAGTGTTTGTGCATCATACAAATTTACAACAGAATTGTGGCCGTAGTTTTGACACCAACAGACTATGGAGTTCATTTTCAGAATCTAATTGAGAAACTTTGATGATCTGAGATGGTAACATACATGGAAATGAAGAATACAGTATCGCAAGTTGCATTGAATATAATCTTCTTGAGGTCATTTCACACTGCAACGGCTACAGGCCTTTTGCTGGCTTTGATTCCTCTTATAGCTGGAAGATAGTCAATTCAAGCAACAAAATTAATTTCATTACATCACTTATCAGCATTTTATTTTTGGACTGATGAAGGTTCCGTTTTGACATACCTTCAGCATAATCTTTGGCTCCAAAGACAGCAGAACCGGCAACTAGAGCATTAGCTCCAGCCTCAATAACCTGCCAATGTAGGAAACAACTATAAATTGGTTTTGTAAATGAAACCTTAGGATGTTGTGCAACTTATTACAAATATCTTTTGAAGATATGATCCAGCTTTCTTCCTCAATTTTTTCATTCTCCATTTGAATGGTCTGAATTAACATGACAATATTATAGAATAAATGATTCCAAAGGTTGCGCAATGAAGATGAATTGAGTGTCTTAAAAATTCCAAAAGCTAAAGAGAATGCACAACTTTTTCCTTCTTCTTTTTCTTATTTTTATGTGTTCTGACACCCTCAGGGTGGGTTAAGTGTGACAAAAATTAGCTTTGCTATACCACTGACCCTCATTCAAATTACTTTTCAATATTTACAAGAACACTGTTCCGTATATAACTTAATAGATTCATATGTTCACCAAAGGAAGAATAAATTTAGACTGGACACCTTATATGCATTTTTTGGAGTAACTCCACCATCCACTTCAATCCATGGGTTCACTCCCTGCAAAAGTAAACAAAACAACAAAATGTGAATGGCTTTTGAGTTCATATATGACATATAAGACATATCAAAGGAAAGCCACCAAGGATAAAATTCACATGAATTGAAAACCATACCTTCTCTGCACATATTCTTCTCAAGTCTGAGATTTTCTTCACTTGGCTCTCAATAAAGCTCTGCCCACCAAACCCGGGGTTCACAGACATGATCAAGACCAGATCAACCACTGTTAACATGCAAAGGATTGTTAGTTTCATAGTTCTGGCCAGATAAATCCCAAATAATGTATTATTGTATTGATTTTGGGTTGCTATGCATTATCTATCGTTTTTTTCTGTTTGGACTCTCACTTTTCACTAATGAAGTCAATGCATTTTTCTAAGGAGACAAGCAGTAGGGAAGAAAAGAGTTTTTTTTTTTTTTTTTTTTTTGCAAATGATGAATCAGAAGTAAGAGGATAGTAAGCTTAGTAAATGTTATCTACATATCCAAAATGCTTGAGTGTTATCCTACATAGGTCATTTGCCCACATCATCCCTATTGCATTTACTGTGTACATTGTCTTTAAATATTATTAAGAATTAGATTGGTTGTTTGTAAGCTACATTATAGAAACATATTACACTACTCTGTCTGTCCCAAATGGCTTTAAATTATTTGTTCTTCTCCACTTAGCATAATTTATTCAGCATTTTTAATTAATTGTATGACTTGTTCAATAGCCCATAGGCAAGGCTGGACATGCGTCCAAAACTTACCCTTAGCAGTCAATAAATTCCACATCGTAATGAGGAACGAGCCTCAACAGATAGAACAGATAAGTTCCCTCTGTAACTTCGTTAAAGACTACGGGTAAGCATATTGCATAGAAATAGATAAATAAATAATAAAAGGAAATGAACTTCTTGATATGAACTCACCATCAAGGACATATTCTATTGCTGTTAGTGGAGTACCAGGGTTTAGCACAACTCCAGCTTTGGCTCCCAAACTTTTTATCTGAGTAATAAGAAAAGAATAGAGTACCATCAAAGAAGTGCAAGTAGTAACGCTGAAACATGGAAAGGATCTCCAACTAAGATTTCTCTCTTTTTCCCATGGCAGAGCAATGAAACACATGAGTTACAGAAAGGTAAACAAGAATGGTGGAAAGTGGAAACCCCCACCAACATTAGTGGATATCAAGATATTGCTCACATCATTTGGGAGCTTAGACTTTCAAGATTGTATTATGTATCACATTACATGACTTCTGAGTTCAGAGAACCTTTTTTGTTTTTGTTTAATTGATTGTTTAGAGAACCAAATATTACAAACTAAACTTTATAATGATGTTTCAATTTTATTACCATTATAACATATATATATATATATATATAACAGCACAGACCAAGAAAAAATCATACTTGATTAACTGTACGATGCAAATGGATGGTGGCAGCTAGCTCACTATGAACACTGACTATGTCGGCTCCGGCCTTGATAAAATCTGGTACTCGCTGTTCGGGTTCCACAATCATCTGTAGCATATTGATTCCATTTGAGCATTTTTTTTATTTTTTGGCTTAATAATGACCCAATTGATAGAAATACATGTCTTAGGAAAAATTACCAAATGCACATCCAAAGGAAGATCTGTCACAGGGCGCAAGGCATCGACCACAAGAGGTCCAATTGTAATGTTTGGAACAAAACGACCATCCATTACATCAACATGAATCCAATCACAACCAGCCAACTCCACTGCTTTTACCTAGATAAAGTGAGAGTCAAATGCTAACAACGCCCATGAAAACCAAATACAAAATGACACTCAACAAAACCATTAAGAGTATCTAACTTATAAAGAATAAAGTAGCTGGGTAGATATTCAAACAAGTACATATAATCCTTATGGATCTATAGAAAAACAAAAAGCAGTGTGGTGGTAAATATCAAAATGCTAAATTGAACCTGCTCTCCCAACTTTGCGAAGTTAGCCGAGAGAATAGATGGAGAAACTATGACATCACTTTTCGAAAACTTATCAACCCGAGATGTAGCCTTCACCACAGTGTTATATTTCCTCCTGAAATCATACGAACAAGTACCAAAGTATATCAGAAATAGACCATCATATCCTGGAACAGCTCAATGAATCTGTTGCTGGAAAATTCAACTTAAGTTATGCCAAAAACCAAGTCCTCACCTCATAGAAAACACAGATGTGGTTAATTGAACATGAATGAACCTCTAACCCAAAAAACATAAAAACCAAAAACTGTAATATTTTCATTTTATCAACCAAAGTGTAAAACATAATTTCACTGTTGAACAATGTAGATTTTCTAAATGTTGAATGAAGCTTCCAATAGAACAGTTTAACAATTATCCAGACATTGCTACTCACACAGACCCTTATTGTTCACTACTGGCCTATTTTCAGTAGTTATTGGATACAAAAAAACAGAAATTTGTGCTTATATAGATAGATAATATCACATATAACATAAGAACAAAAAGCAATGGTGGTCTAGGTTATAGGAATATGAATATTAATAAGATGGCAACATTAGCTTGAAATTTATGAAGGATAATACCCATGGGTTAACCATTAACAATTTGATATTAGGAAAGCCAGATAATAAGGAACTACCCTAAATGGAGGATCCCTTTGCCTCATGGGCTTGTTGGCTAAAAACTTTAATATCTAAAAAAGTTTCATGTGAAAGTTTTAGTTTGTTTATTCCACCTTAGATGGACGTGGACCTCTTGAAATTTTCCTTTCAAATGAAGACAACCTATTTAAACCATTATAGAAAATGGAAGTGTATATGAAATGGTAAAAAATTAAAACATAGAGGTTTTGAATGAAAGGATAGGTCACATTTCCAGGAAAGTAGGTAGAATCATAGACAATTCTTATAAAAATGGGTTAAAATTTGTAGAAAAGTGAATAAGAAAGATCAACGGTAGGTTGAATTTAAGAATCAGCAGGAGACGATTTAGTCGTTTAAACTATTTTCTTTCATGTCAGTATAACATATTCCTTCACCCATTACCCACCAAAACCAATGAAAAGATGAAAAGAATTAAGTTAAATCAACGATCCAACTCTATCTTTAACCCAAGACTTCCATTAGATTAATGGGCAGAGGAAATACCTGCCTATAATCTTAAATAGAAAAATTCATAACTAATTAATCCATTTGATTGTTGAAACAATAACTGATTCGAAGTTCAGCTAAATACAATCACTAACATGTAAGGCACAAGATGCCAATCTATCATAACATGAAACTAGAATACTCAACTTACTCCTCCAAAGCAATTAACATCCTCATCTTGAAGTTTCCTGTTAATCATAATATTTCCCATCTTAAATGAAAGTAAAGAGCTAAACCAAAATAAAAGAAACTATGTTTATAAAACTTGCTCCTTCAAACCCAACAAACTTTCAATTAAACTGACTAAAACTTTTAATTGACACTTGAGGAAAACAAACTAACGCAAACCCAGAACAAGTTGCCTCCATCAATATCCACAATTGTTTTTTGATAAGTCTATCAATATCCACAATTATACTGCAATAATATAAATTTCTTAGATCATTAAAGAATTCATGATTCTTCCAGTAAAACTATGTCATTTCTGAACTGGGTCTCATTCAAAAACACAAATTTTCTATCCTAGCCTCAAGAACTCCAGTAAACAAAACATACCCAATAAAAATCCCATGAAGAAAAGGCACACCAAATAAAAGTAAACTATACCTTGTGAAGGTGAGCGAATTGGGTTGAGTAAGAGACGGTTTTTGAAGCTTAAGACCCCCACCAAACCCACTGATCTGGGACTGGACTGATGAACACAATGAAGCTGTTGACATCTTCTTCTTCTTCTCTCTCTGTCTGTCTCTCTCAATATATGAATAGGCGTCTCTCTAAGGCCTCAACGGTTAGGTAGTGAGAGAAAGTTTGGTTCTTTTTTGTTCTTTCTCTCTCTTGTTCACTCACCAATATTTCAGCATTGAGTTTAAGGTAAGACCAAACAAAATCTCTGAGAGATTCAAGAAAAAAATTGTGTGCATGACACGTGGCCCCTGGGGTACCGATTTCCTTATCTGCAATGGTTGGCGCTCTATTAATCTTTGCTGACTTGTAAGAGAGAGAGAGAGATTATTTGTTGGATTCTTATTTTACATTCCTTATTTATTAATCTTTGCTTTAGTTTTGGCCATTATTTGGATTCTAGTTATGGAGGCCTTAACATTTTTTTTTTTTTTCGAGTAAATATATATTAATAAGAGAACAGACAAATTAGCCACCAAAAGCGGAGAAACCAATCCCTTCAACTCAATCCTCTAACACAGTAGAAGGAATTGAGGAGATTAAAAAAGTTCCCGAACAATTACAAGATAAAGCTCGTCTAACTATAGAATAGGTAACAGTATTCAACTCCCTATAAGCCTGGGAGGCATGCCAAAAAGAAAATTTAGCAAGGAAAGATAGGATGTGAAAAATCACATTGTCAATGAGAGATTGGATGTCAAAACTAGCCCAATTTTGCTAGTTTTGCCGTGCCCACGCTTCTCGTCCAAATAAACTATAAAACTAACAAGAATTTGGATTTATTATGTTCCTTTGGTTGCTAGAAAGGTTGAATTCAAAATTGGGAATTATACAAATTTACAAAAATAGCAAAAAAAATTTTAGCTTTTATAACTTAGGAATGTCATATCTATTTGTAAAGGTTTGATAGTAAAATTAGTAATATTTCTAACATTACTCTAATAACTATAGTCCTTATTAAATGCTCTTTTTGGTTTAGGACATCTAGGTCCGTATAGGAAGCTCAACTTGAGGAGAAAGCCGAAATCGCTTTAGAAAAGTTTAAATGAGGCTTTTTTTTTTCTTTTTTTTTAATGGAAAATTCAAATGAGAAAAAGATAGAGTTGTCTTTTTTTTTTTCATGGCCGTTGAGTTTTGTCAGAAAAAGAAATAAAGTTGTCCATTTATTTACTAAAATGCCACCGGTCAATTTGTGCAAAAAATTGCAAAATTGCCACCGGTCTTTTGAACAGTAGCCGAATTCAAGCTGAGTTCAAGTGAAAACAAGGGAAAAGTTGTTCTCATTTTAGCTGAATTGCGTATCAATTATACAGTAATAGTATTTGAATGCAAAAAGTGAGAACAGCAACCAAACAAAAAAAATTTAGCCCGGGCCCACCATTTTCTGTATTCAAACACAGAAAACTGTGTTTGAATACAGAAACCAAACATGCTCTTAATATCTTCATAGATTCTGCCCCAGTTTAAGAATTGCTAATATTGTTTATATTTAAGGGGGAAAAGTATGGCTATTCTGCTTTTGCCTTTTAGCCAAAGTTAAGGGATTTCTTGTCCATAATACTTATATGGGAGAGACGAGGTTTAAAGCAGACATACAGTTGCTTCCTAAAATAATTGGTTCTACCTGAAAATAAAATAAATGGAATTGCAAATATTGAAAAATAAAAGGCATGCCTGTCTCTTTGTATAAGAAGCTTGATAATAATGTATGTCTTTGAATAAACATTTATCGATGTTAGAGCATTTACATCCAGTTTTGTATAGTTTTTCTATTTTAGCTCCTCAAAAATCCATTTTTCTACTTTACCTATCATATTTTACAAAACACTTCACATTCCACTCTTTATTTTACATTACATTTTATGAAAATATTATAAAATAATTATTATTTTAATTTTTTTTCCACACTTCCAAATTCATCGGCACACCCACGCCTAGGCCGGCAAACCTTCAAAATCAGCAACCCATACACAACACTTTTTCTAGCAAAGAATCAATTGGTTTGCCACATAACTGAATCTCCATTGTGGGCAATCAAATATATCCACCCACTTGCAGAATTGAAACAATGTATAAAATTCTTAGCAAATTACAATATAAAATTCTCAGCAAATTACACAAAAGTGAAGTGCCACAATCCCATTCCTGCAACAAAAACAAGCTAGTTACAATTAATCAATCAAATGAATTTAAATTGCAGTATCTATATATACATACAAATATAAATAATTCACACAGAAACATATTGAAGGTTCGTTGACTAAGAAATTCAAAAAAGACGTGAAATTCAAAACTCTAGAAATCACTAAGAGAGAAGATTTGAAAAGCTCAAATCCAATAATTTTGAGCTTCGAATGAAACAAAACAGAGGCAGCAAAAATTGGGCTTGAAAAATTGATAATAAAAAGAGAGTACTCACGGATTTGAATGGTGGTTGCGAGAGGTGGCACGGAAAGAGGATCGGTGCTTGCAACAACGGCAGGAGTAGACCAGCGGCAACGACGAGATTGGAAATTAAAAGGCAGAGGAGAAATATCATTTTTTGGAAGGAAAGAGAGACTTCTAACTTCTAAGGGAGAGAAGAGAGACCCATTTTTTAGACTATACAGAGACTCTGTTTCAGAGAGACGGAGAACGGAGAGAGAATGGAGGAATAAAAAAATGAAACAAATATTTATACATAAGCTATAGTAGTTCGATAGCATTTTGTATAAAATAGAGCATTGGTTTACATAACCGGTTGAAGGGTGTTTTTTTGTGAAATTTGTCAACAATATCATTTATTTTAGCTAAACTTGAGTTTTACCTCACCCATTGTGAATGCTCTTATAGCCTATGGGGTGACAATCACCATCACAACAAATTGCATTAGATCAATTTTACAATCACCATTCACCACCACTCCGCCTTATCCAACGGTCCATCACTCCAGTACATAAGTTAGTTTTTTAATTAAATTTAGCTTATTTTGTGGGTCTTATATATACAAAATGTGTCCATACCAATACAATGCCTATCTGTAGTGTGTGTTTGGGATGAACAAAAGAAGTTAGCTTTTTAATTAAGTTTAGTTTATTTTGTGGATCTTATATATACAAAATGTTAAGCTTTTGTTTCAACTTGTTTTGGCTTTTTATAAGCTTAGTTCTCACCAAATTTTAGCTATTTGTAAGATTATTTCTCACAAATCAAACTTTAACTTTTTGCTACATAATTTTCAGCAAATAAAACAACTAACTTATCTTCTTCTTTTTTATATCAAACTCATCCTATTTTTCAGTTAACTTTATTTTACAATACTTTCAGCAAAATACCAAATAAACTAAGGCTAAACAAACTCTAGTGCTTAGTCTTGTATTTAATTTACTCCAATATCCTAAATTATCAGATTATGAATGTATGAAGAATATAAAAGAATTAGATTTTATATGGATGATGAATTAATTGATTAAAAATCATTCATTCTTTGGTATATAAAGGTTAAAAGTTTTATTTACAAAATATAAATAAAGTATGACATAAATGCACCAGATTTCACGATTGGAGAGCATACGGTTTGTGTTTTTTCAAACATGAATTTTGGGTTTAAATTTGTGAAGACATGACCTTTTTCAAAATTAGTAACAGAATTACGATGACATGTGCAATTCGAAATACATTTTAAAATATTTTGTAAGTAATTATCTTATAAAACATTTATAATATTTAGGGAATCAGTCAATTATGTAACATGTCATTAGAAAAGAAAAATTAGTCAGTAGTCTCGGATTACAAATATATGCGTAGTCTCCCCTCAGAGAGTAGTGGGTCCTACCATGAATTTAATTAATGGGACCTACCATTCATGTGAAAGAGAGACTATAGATTTATTTGTAGTCCTAAACTACTGAATAATCACTCGAAAGGGAAAAAGAGTTGATGACAAATGGTAATTAACGTTGTAATTAAGAGGTAATTACAATTAATTTTTTGAAAGAATGATAAAATGAAAAAAATAATATTAAAATTCCATATCAATTTATTATGTGTTAAAATTATGAATATATAAAAAAATTTGGGTTTATAATATTGGGGGCCTTTTTTTATTGGGGTCTTAGGCCAAGGCCTAAATTGCCTTAGGCCTTGAGCCACCCCTGGTTATAACTTATAAGAGCTGGACCTAAACACACACGGGTAATTATAAAATACTCCAGGAGTACATTAAATGCATACTCCCTCCTCTCAATTTAATTAGCGGGATCCACCACTTATGTGAGAGGAGAGAATACGCATTTAATGTATTCCCAGAGTATTCTATAATTTTCCAACACACAGAGGTTTCATCCATACTCATGTTAAATCTTAAATGGTCAAAAGACTCAAAACTGGCAAAAGGCTGGCATAAACTAAATTCAATTGGCTCTTCTCTTGGTAAGCCATGTGATCAAAAATCATTTAAGAGGATGGATATAAGACTTCTAATGATTAGATCAAACAACTATGAACCTTATAGTAAAATTATGGGCACTCAAAAATGGCCTTTTACTGACTATATCCATTGGAATAGAATACCTAAAAATTGAACTAGATGCCCAAGAAGTTGGTCTGATTTTTATTGCCAATAACCAATCGAATCCAACCCTTAACACTATTATTGATGATTGCAAGGCTTTGAACCTTTTCTGCCATTTTTTCCACACATTCTAAGAAGCAAATGCTTGGTTCGGAAAATGGGACACATTAAACTACAATACTCTTGTTACAGCAGTAGCCTTTGAACAAAAGCATTGTATTTTATACATCCGATGATCCCATACAGGCATACACATTTGGTGAGTCATTGGATGAATTATGAGATTATTCTTCTTTCAACTCTCCCTTTTGTAATTCATCGCACCCCTTCTAAGGGTGTTTGGGACTTTGTTAGATTTTGATAACTCTTTTTTTTTTATGCTAAGGATTTTGATAACTCTTTGTTGTCTGCCACTTGACATTTTTATCAATCTAAGTATTGACACCCTTCCAAAAGAAAAAGGGAGCTTTTCCCCTTCATTCCATCACGTCACCGACAACGGGGCACAACATATAAAAAGATAAGAGAAGGAAACCATTAAATGTTCTCTAGGGTTCTGCTCCTTAAAATAATCCATGCTTTTGACTATCAAAAAGAACCAAAGGTGTTCCTTCCACGTCCCATTTTTTCATGATATGATCCACCACCACCACTTGAGATCCAGAGTATGCAAGTAATAATTGTTAGTTTCTCAAATAGCATTTGCAATAAAGAATTGCATAATATAATTTTGCTAAAAGAAAAATCAATCACCTAGTATTACACACACAAGTCAAAGTTGATTGTCAACCTTTTGATTGATTATATAAATCACATGACTTTGATTAGCATATGATTAACCTTAGAGAAGTCTTAAACTGAATTTTAATAGTTTTTCCCCGCTCTAAACATTAATTTAGTGAATGGATTGGTTTTCAAGTTAAACAGCCAAAATCTCTTCATTACTAATGAGAGTCATGTTTTCTCCACAAAGTTTGGTTCACAATGCAATTACAACTTTGTTTTTTTTCCTTTTAGAATAAGTTTTCATATAGACAATCTTACAATTTTTTTTCTTTTTTTTTTATATCAATAACTTTTAATCTCGGCTGCCGTCTTTTTAACTTTTAAATAATTTTTATATAATTGATCTGACAATTTAACAGTTTTACAATTTTTCATCTCGTCCGTTTAAATTATATTGCTTAAATATTACATCCAATCTAAACCATCAAAATTAGGGATAAAAATAAAATATTGTGAAACAATTTCTTTTTCTTCTTTAGGATTATAGGAAAGTGCTTAGCTTAGTCCATGAGGGCTCCCTCATGGAATCACATCTCCAAAAGATATTAGACTTTTTTGTCATTGCCTTGCTGAGGTGTCTCATTATATGCAACCGTGTCCGGTTCTAAAATCACCAACCCCTACCGACCTCTCACAATCCTTGCCACCATCACTGTCCCTCGCTCCTCGTTCAAAGCTTTGAACCACAAAAAGACAGAAATTTCCATGTTCATAAGTCATAACAAAAACCAATCTTCTGCAACACACTCATTACCCATTGATCCCCAGCCGGACTTAGATCCGATTTTCCATTTGAACCGAATCTTGGCAATACCCAGATCCAGATGAGAGTTCCAGTGCCACCACCGATTATGATATGATATGAAGAGGCTCAAGAAAAACCAAGATGATGATAATGATATAGCCAGACCTCAAAATTCGGAGACCCACATTTTACTGAGAGATCCAGATAGGAAATCCGGGCCCAACCCGATGAAACTAATGGGGATCCTTGTGGTTTGTTTGATGGTTATTTCGGTTCTGTTTTCAGTGTCTGTGGTTCTCAAAGACCCACCTTCAGATAATGTCTGGAAAGCTTCTTCAGAGACAAGCTTTGTTCATGTGGGAACCAAAAAAGGTACTTGCTTCTGGGTTTTTTAAGGTTTGAAGTGTTGGACTCAGTTTGAGTTTGGGATAGTGTTACTTGGATTTTGTGTGTGTTTTTGGAGTTGGGTTTTTTGTCATTGAGTTTGTTATGTTCACTATGATTAAAATTGAGCATGTCTTTTTTATGTGAAGTGCAGAAAGAAGTTGACTTGATATACATTTTTGAAGATGTTGCATGAAGTGTGGTTCTTGGGTTTGATTTATGTCATTGGTATTGAAAAGAAGCTCAACACAAACTTTTAATTAATCTGGATTTAGCTTTTGGTTATAGTATAAAGTTTTTCTAATACCTCAGATAGACTGGTTTGAGACTATTTATATTTACTTAATTTGTTTCATGCATAACTCAGATTATGAAACTTGTTTTTCTCTTGTTTTAAATTTTCCACCTTTCTTAATCTGTCTACTTGTGTTGGAGGCAAAATCCACACTCCAAAGATTCTGACAATATTAAAAGAATTTCTAGCGATTGCTACCTATACCAAACATTTGAAAAAGACATTTTAGGAAGAAATATTTTGGAAAAATAAAATGGATTTGTCTAATTGAATTCAGTGTAAAATATCTAGGATTTTAGTTGTGTCTTTCCTTTAAGATGCAAAAAAGTGAGATTAGTTGTATGATTACTAAATGCACCTTTAGTTAATTCCATCTCTTAAGTTTAATTTGTATGCCCTGTTTTAGCTTTTTATGGATCTTATTTTTCATTGCTATTTCTAAAACCTAAGAAATTATGTAATTGGTGAAATTTGTGTCCTACTTCTTAGTTAGTTAATTTTTTTTGTCTAAAATGCACTTTACGCTCTCTAAGTTTGGGATTGCTTTAAATCGGACTCCTTTATTTTCAAAAGTCATAATTTCACCTTCAATTATTACAATGATGTCAATGTGCCCCTTTTATTATGGCGTGGCACATTTCACCGTTAATCTGCCTAAAAACAATGTTTTTTTTTCTTCTTTTCCTTCTAATTTTCTGTCCAAAATGATGTCATTCATGGTGAATTTAACGGCAAGATTCTAATGAATTTTAATGCAAGGGGCACATTGACATTCTTGTAATACTCAAGGGTGTAAATTGCAAGTTTTTCATACTCAAGGGACCGATTTAGAAGTAACCTAAAACTTAGAGGGTATAAATTGTATTTTAGCCTACTTTTTTTTTTTTTTCTTCTTCTCTACTGCAAATTGTTCTGTCAGCTGATTCTCTTGCTGCCGAATAATTTATGCTGTATCCATATTGATCATGGTTGTTCGTTATTTTACTTGTATCTCTGGGTGGCATGATTTGTACGTGATGATGTACTCTTCTAATTCATAGGTTCAGAAGATGATGCCTTTCTGTCCATCGGGGCGCCAAAGGATAAACTGCTTAATGGCTTAATTTCTGCTGGTTTTGATGAAGGATCTTGTCTCAGCAGGTATCACTCAGTTGAATATCGCAAGGAACTATCACACAAACCTTCCTCTTACCTCATTTCCAGGTTACGAAAATATGAAGCTCTCCATAAACAATGTGGACCCTATACTGAATCTTATAACAAAACCTTGGAGCAACTGAAGTCTGTTCATTACACTGGGCCCTCAGAATGTAATTATTTAGTATGGATTTCCTATAGTGGATTAGGGAATAGGATACTTACCCTAGCTTCAGCATTTCTTTATGCTCTCCTCACAAATCGTGTCCTACTTGTTGACCCTGGAGTTGATGTGGCTGATCTCTTCTGTGAACCGTTTCCAGAGGTTTCCTGGTTTCTTCCCCCAGATTTTCCCCTTAAAAATCAATTCAACAGCTTCAATCAGGAATCTCCTCAATGTTACGGGAAAATGCTGAAGAATAATACCATTACAAATTCAAAGAGGTTGATCCCATCTTCTGTCTACCTCCATCTAGCCCATGATTATGACGATCATGATAAGCTTTTCTTCTGTGATGAAGATCAAACTTTTCTGCAGAAAGTACCTTGGTTGATTGTGAAAACAGATAACTACTTCATCCCATCTCTTTACTTAATGCCGTCTTTTGAGCAAGAATTGAGTAATCTCTTCCCAAATAAGGAAACAGTTTTCCACTTCTTGGGTCGATATCTCTTCCACCCCACAAATCAAGTGTGGGGACTTATTACCAGATACTATGAAGCTTATTTAGCTAAAGCAGATGAAAGAATAGGCATTCAGATCAGGGTCTTTGATACCGGGACTGGCCCATTTCAGCACGTACTGGATCAGATCCTAGCTTGTACCACGAAGGAAAATCTGTTGCCAGAAACCAACAAACAGCAACACATTATCAGTTCATCAAGAATTCAGAAGTCTAAAGCTGTGCTGATGACATCTTTAAACTCTGGGTACTTTGAGAAGGTTAGAGACATTTATTGGGAGCATCCAACTGTAACGGGCGAGGTGATTGGCATTTTCCAGCCGAGCCATGAAGAGTATCAACAAACAGAGAAACAGGTGCATAACCGGAAGGCATGGGCGGAGATGTACTTGCTGAGCCTGACTGATATGTTGGTCACAAGCTCATGGTCGACTTTTGGGTATGTGGCTCAGGGTCTTGGAGGGTTAAGGCCATGGATACTCGACAAGCCTGAGAATCAGACTTCCCCGGACCCACCTTGTCGTCGAGCCATGTCAATGGAACCTTGCTTCCATGCGCCTCCCTTCTATGACTGCAAGGCAAAGGTTGGGATTGACACAGGTAAAGTTGTTCCTCATGTGAGGCATTGTGAGGACATGAGCTGGGGCCTTAAGCTTGTTGATCATTATGATAAATTGTAATAATTTATGTCTGTTTCAAAGATCGGGGTTGACACGAGTGAACTTGTTCCTCATATCAGGCATTTCGATCAATTGTAATCTTGTATATCTGTTGTAACTTTGATGATGGTATTGCACTTTTTTTGGTGTGCAAAAGTAGTAACTAGTTTTGGTTATTAGTTATTACTTCTTACGTAAGGAAAATAAAAACACTTGTTTATGTAAGGCTGCCTTATGTGCTAGGTGGGCAACAGACATAAATGTCTTAGGAGAAGCTCAAACATTGGAGGTTTATCTTTGTAGTTGTCCAAAACCTCTTTTATTATTATTATTATTTTTTTTCTCACCATTATTAGTTTTTATTTATTTATTGGCAAGTAAGTCATGAATTCATGAATGGGAAAGCTGATGATTTTTGTTGCCTTCTTCCAAAGTCCACGTTGTCCCCTGAATCATCATGCCTCCACATCCTCGGATATTTTTTTTTTTTCACTCACCAAAGGGGGAGAGAGAATAAAATTGGCCAAGTAGTAGTGAGGTAAAGGATATAGTGGGTTATGTTATGATGACACTAAGTGTGGATGGTATCAATAAAGAATGAAGGATAAGGTGTTGCCAACTCTAGGTGGCTCGGATACAGTCCCTAAGGAATGTGAATGGGGTTTCAAGATGGCCGCAATAAATGCAAAGCTGAGCTTCAAAGGGGAAATGAGGGAAAATGATAGATTTCAAAGGGATTCGATTATGAGCACATTTCCAGAGGAAGATGAGTATCTTGGGAGGTCAAGGACAGTTCCAAATCCATTTAAATGAAGGAGTGTCACTCCCCGGCAAAGGTTGGAGAAAATGGAAAGCAGGACTTGACCCGAACATATCCTCGAGTTAAGTACACTATTCCATTTAATGAATGATGTGACATATATATATTCATGCTTATTTTTTAAAATGACACTAAGGGTCAGTTTGTTAACGCTTTGGCATTCCGCCGCTTTCTGAAAGTGGATTGGAGAGTTTCATTGCGAAAAAGCAATTTTTAAGACTAAATCTCGAATTCAATCCATGATTTTTGGTTTTGCCAAACTCACAAATATTGCTTTACGTTTTCCGACTTCAAAAAGCGTAGCCAAACGGGCACTAAATGTCCACCCATGTTTTAAAGAGAGAGAGAGAGAGAACTATTATGATGATCATGATTAATGCAACACAAATCCCAATCACCCACCTAGTAATTAAACTAACTGCATTATGGGATCGGTGTATTAGTGTTGGTATTCGCACCCCCAATAAACCAATTGAATTTTTAGGTTCAAATATGAAAATATAACTTTTCATCTTTAGTCATTACTCATATCTAAAAACCCTATCAATTTGGTTACCAGGGTAATAACAACTTCAAATTTTATCACTATAATTTGCTAAATGTTCTAAACTCTAAAGTAATTTTCAGTTAAATTTCTTTACCACAAAATCTCTACAACTAAAATTCTACTCTCTACAACAACGCCAAATGATCCCTTAAACTACAACTAATTGGCTTTTTTTTTTTTTTTAATAGCATTTTTTTCATTAATTTTCTTATTTATGAACTGCTAGGATCAATGCCACATCCACACCCTTGGTCACTACATGAATTGCCTCTGAGAAGTAGGAATACCAGAAAATATACACCCAGAAATCATTACCACTGCAAAATACAGACTTCAAGTTCAAGAACATTTTACTTTAAAGTAAAGCAACATCCAGGCATTAAACCAAGTGTCCGCTTGACATCACATATGTTATTTCCACCTCTAAGTTCATCTCACACACAGCTTAATTCTACAGCATAGAATCAGTTTTTCCTCCCTTCACTTAAGATTATGTGGTATCCATGTCTGCAACATCAAAAAAATCCTCAGCTAGTCTGCATATATGTGCTGATGTAATGAAAGGAAATGAGGGATATAAAAGCCATACGTTGATTTGAATGGTGCACTTGTAGCTCCAACAACTGTGTTGAAGGCAACCTCCTGAAATGGCCCAGCCATCTTACCTCGTGGAAACCATCCAAGATCTCCACCCTTCTTCCCCGACGGACATTCTGAATATTCTTGAGCTATCTGCAACAATAAAGCAAGACAAAACATAATGAAATAAAACCGCCCTAAGAATTCTATTGTCCTTTGTTTTTTTTTTTTTTTTTGGGGGGGGGGGGGGGGTGTTATAGTCTGAATGAAAATACAAATCACAAGTCTAAGCTGGTAATGTTTACAATCAATTTACAGGTAAATCACACCATTATATGTCAAAATTTTCAAACAATTCACAAGAGAATAAAACCATCCTTTTACATACATAAAAGACAAACGTTTCTGATGTTTTAACCAACTAAACTGAAGCACATCGTGACATCAAACAGAATAATCATTAATGTTATGCCCCCTCCTCCCTGTTACATAGAAAAACATCTCTAGGACATTTTCCTTGAGAAGGATACCTTTAGCAATCATCTTGTGCATGCCTGCAGTATCGACCATTAAACTTCAAAAATATTTTGGTTTATTTCTCCCAAGGCATCATGGTTTCAAAATAATGGGAGGAGTTTATACCGAAATTAACTCAAATCATGGACAACAAATGAAGAGGGTTTTCAAGATGAGGTACTCTAAAATGCAAAATTCAAAAATAACCCCCAACTTTGCTTCAATCACTTGAGAGAAGAATCAATGTTTGAATGTAAAATTTACGTCCAAAGGATAAAAAAAGTTTTGAAAACAGTTGCAGCTTCTAACCCAAGTAGATGTACAGCATCTCCATAAGATAGTAGTAAAAAGCTCAGAATATAGGTAGACAGCAAATAATAGAAGGGAAAAAATATTACTGTTGTGAAATTAACTGTTTGCACAAGATTAAAAAAGAGAGAAAGAGATCAAACGCATAAATAAAGAACACAAGAATTTATGTGGTTCGGCAATATGCCTACATCCACAGGCGGCAACAGGGAGAAAGCTTCACTAAGAAAATAGGAAGATTACAACAGTGGTACTAGGACTCTCTCAAAGAACCCAAACCCCAAATACACCCTAACTCTCTCTCTAACAAAGAATAACCAAGAGAAAACCTTCTCTTTTATTCTTGCTATTGTTGTTATGCAGCACACAAATAAGACCTAAAGCCTTATATATATAGCTAGGGGTTTTGCCAAATCCTACCAAAACAAGGACATAGCATAAGGTCAGTTACTATATTGACCAATTAAGGTCACGGACTCAACAATTACAAAGAAAGCTTGAAGAAAAAATAGTATCCTTGATTATTCACCTTAGCAAACTCAGCTGGCGGAACCTTATCTCCATTGCTCAGCCAACCATCCTGCAGCTTCTTGTATGCTTCATTAATCTTCCCTTGCTTCTCACATAAGATATGCCTTGCTGAACAAATAAATGGCCACAATAGATAACATGACGACAAAGATATAAAAAATGAAAGACAAAGAACAAAATGAAGTCAAAATTAAGAAAGAGCTTCTGAATGGGCTATGGGGTAAACTTAATAAATAAACCTTTGACATATGTGCAGGTGCCAAGCCCATCTGCTGCCTTCCCAGCTTTCCCTTTACCCTTTGATGCATTCTCATCACTCCCACTTGCTGCCTGCTTTCCTTTACCCTTTGCCCCTGAGTCCTTTGCCTTTGAGTCCTTTCCCATTGCCTAGCAAACCCAAATTATTTTAGTCCAAATGCAGATCATATTAAAGTAAAAGGAATAACAAAACCTCAAAGCTCAAGCCAGACACCAATGGACAACAATTTCCAATTGGAAAGCTACTTAAAGGCTAGAGCCACATATCATAATCATGACAGAAGCAACCAAGAAACAAGCATAAATTGAAGAATACAGGGTATCTTCAAAACCAAATTGCAAGAGCAGGTTACTACATTTCAGTATGAAATTTTCTCTGAAATGATGAGAACAGTTTATATCACTTTATAATATGATTTTCCCACAAAATAGTTATCCTAGAAGAAGCAGGCACAAGGGTCCACTCCTATTATAGTATAACTTTATAAGCTAACAAGGTTCACCTTATGAGTTTCATGATAATTAAGTATCAACTAAAAGCCTCTTTGCAATTCCCAATCAATGTATTTTTGCCATGACAAATAACCCATGAGAAACTAATGATAAGCTCTCAACTAATTCCCAAATATATCCAAGCTTTCAATCACACAATTCAATAACCCCAATATTGGATGAATTTTCCACATGACAAGAAATCAATCCCTTATTACTCCTACTTAAGCCAAAATAAGAACATGAAAATTCTTCTTCTTATTTTTTTATTTTTTTTCAAAAACATTTTTTGCCCTTCTCTTCTCAATACTTAATTATTTACACTTTAGTGTGCATTTGGTTAGCTTTTTACTAATTCTCTGAAACTGAATAAAAGTACAGTACATAAAAAATAAAAAAACATAATCAGAGCTAAACTGAATTGGCAAATGAAAACACAACATACCCAGATGCGAAAAATACAGCTAGACAAAACCAAGTGGCATAAATATCAAGAATTATATCAAGCATAACAATTTTTAGCACAATTCAAAGCGTTACAAACAATACCCACAAGCAGAAAAGTAGAAGTAGACTGAGTACATGGTAAAATTAATTGAATAAATCAAATACATAAATATGAAGAGGGAATTTTGCTCGTTTACTATGAAAATGAATAGATAAGCGGAGCGATCTAAGCTTGATAATTTTCGGGTTACCTTTTACTTTTAGATTTGATGAAAAGCTGCGACCAGAGATTTTAAGCTTCCAAAGGAGTCAAAAACTTGAGGGGTGTATTTGAGTGTTGAGGTCCCTTTTTAACTTCAATTAGCTTTTGGAGAGCTATTATTGGGCCTTGTAGTTACAAAGCCTTTTCTGTTCGCTTACATGAATAAATCCCCATCTAAATTCTAATGAGTTGTTGCTAAATGGGCTAAACCTTTTACTATTGGGCTCTCTATAATTTAAAAGAAAAGTATCGTTTAGGACAATTATATTAAAGACTCAACAACCTGAGTGAATGTCATGTGATTCAATTTTATATTCTTTTATCAAAATTGAGTTAACCAACTTTTCATATGGTATTTATTCGTTGTGTTGTTACATAAGTGACTATTATTTCTCCTCCAAAAAAAAAAATGGAAAATCCAAACCTAAATACAGACCAAATATAAGAATAAAATCTAATTCTTCCCAATGGGGTTGGGGGCAACTTATCTTTACTTTATTGGAAAAAGTAAATTCTAATCAAATTTTAATTTTATAATACTTATCTTGGCCTAGAAGATGTTCATGACTAGATCACAGTTATGTATGCCCCACTTTGGAGTTTTGAATGATACAGGCATTCTGACCATGTATTACCACTATGGCAATTGGATTGTAGCACTGCTTGAAATAAACACTAAAATTAAAATTCACTAAATAGAACATTAATCTCATGGGATAGTAAAATATGAGGATCATGAGAAAAGAGACTGCGACAAGTCTAATACTAGAGATAGTATCTTGTGTAATGGTTTTATGCAGTCAATATTTCACAATAAATGGAGTTTATGTGTGTATGCAAGGATGGAACCAAGTTGAAGTTTGGGGGATCCATGGCCCCCACAAATTTTCTAAGAATTATATTTTTACTCTTATATTTACCAAAATTTTTTAGAAAATATATGGATGTTCCCCTAATTCTAGTTCCCGTGTGTATGGACCCCATCAACTATGAAACATCGGTTATATACAACCGAAATAATTCCAACATACTGGTACGAGGACCAATTGTTTTGAAGTGTTTCAAAGATTCATGACTAACCACTAAGTTTGGTGAGATAAAGCATCAGCATATTTAGACATACATCCAGACCACCTTCAAGTTGAACTTGCTGCCACCTTTAAATCACAACGGCCATCCCAAATCGACCTAACAGCTACCACCCTCTTTTAACCAGCTAAAATCAAAGAGAAATAGGGGAGAAAAGAAAAGGAGAGAATAATTGAAAATAGATAATAATACAAATATGTAAGTTTTAAGGGTTAAATGGGAAAGAAAGCTAAACCACAAACGTTTTTAGAATAAACAATAAATTATTTATCTTCTTTAACGGCTGTGGACAGGAAAACCACTGAAAATATTTGCAAAGTTTAAATTATCCCAAACTTTTTTGAGGATATTGTCTAAAAATTATAGACATCTGACTTGTGAGGTACGAGTTGCTCTCATAATCAAATCATAAAACTCCTATAATTTTCTACAGTTACTAATGGTTACAAAACTAACAATCATAGCGGCGTAGCATCAACATGCTTATGTCCACAAGCTATGATCTTCAGTTTGAGAATCTCTGAGATTGTTCGCGACTTCAAAAATTCCATTTACTAAGCAGCATCTATTACTCAGAGTCAGACTCAGAGAACGGCATCTGGAATGCATCTTTTGGGTCCACATCAGTCATGGAAGGAGGTTTATCTTTGTTTGACACCTTTCTAGCATTGGCTCTCTTTTTTGGTCTACTTTCATCCTGTAAGCATGCATATTGCAATTTGTCACACTATACATCTAAATTGCAGATAAATAAAAATGCAGAAGAGTATTATATAATGCCACTGACTGGATGACTTGGATTTGCAATGACCAATAGCTGTGGTAATCTAAATGAAGAAGATGAACTACATCTGTAGAGTAGAAATTAAATAACCTAAAAGGATTTAAGAAAGCGGAAAGATCATTGGTAAAGAGTAAATAAACGTTTCATTTCTTGCTAGGGTAACGTTAATTAAGATGATAAAATGCATTTATGAGCCACATACAAATAATTTGGATTAGGTGAGCAATAACTATCATTGCAGCTTGATAGAATGGACAAGCAGAACAAAGGTAAAATGTACGAGTACTCTCTCTATACTTAATTATTCTCCCACTTTATTTAACTGCCTAGATATTGGGCATTATCACACAAAATTCATATTGGCAATAAACATTAACAGTTGCACATCCTATTGACAAAGCGTAAATACAATCAAAGAGAGAGATCCTAAGCCATCACTTACATTTGGTTGACTTGGTTGATTCGACTGACTTGAACGAGTTTGTTGACTCCTCCGCAGCCAGATGGCACCAAAAGACATTAATGCTCCAAGAAGCAAAAATGGACCATTCCTTGGATCTCCCAAGCGATCATAGATTCCCCTTATGATGCCATGACTCTTTTGCTTCATTGTGTTTGTTGAAAGTATTTGGGCACCTCTAGCCCAAATAGGTTCTGCATCCTCTGGAACAAGCTCAGGACTTTTTGTTTTCTACATTGGAAAGAGAATGAAAGGCATCTCAAACTGCAGATTTTTTATGTTTTAAGATTAACTATATGTAATAACATTATAACAGTGATAGTTCACAATGCAAATAGTCACCACCTCCTGTCCCTAAGTGATCCGAGCAGGACATGCATTGGAAGTGGTCCCATCATTCTATGGGTTCCATGATGGTTCCAAAAATGGACATAAAAATTTTGTCAAATTGTGACCATATTTTATGCAGCACTCAAAACCATATATACCTCAAGGCAAGATTTTGCAGGACTGACTGGGTTTGCCAAAGTCCCCAAATTACAAATATAAGCATCAGGGAAAACCAGAAAAGAACTAGCATATACAAAAGACAGCTTTTCAATATTAGGCTTGTTTAAAGAATCTGCTAAAAAGAACAAGCAAATCACTTACAAATGCGGGCAGATCCCTGGAGTCACCATCTTTGATTATTTTTGAGATCCATTCGATAATCTGCTGTAAAATAAACACATTGAAGGCAAAAATTGCACCTTGTCATAAATAGGGTTTTACATGCAATAGTTCTTCTGGCTGAGATATGTCTCAGACAATAAAATGACCACCAAAAAACAAAAACTTATGAACAGACTGACAGCCGAATTTGAATCTAAAATAAGGCGATATTATTTTTTTTGGTAAGTAAAATAATGCAATATTATATAATTCACTATTCTAGCAGCTGAAGATAATTTCCCCATAAGGCATTTAACCTGTAAAATTTCATCCGAACCATTGTATCTTGCCACAAGCTGTGATGCAGGATCCACATCATCGCCTTGTAACGTATCCCATATGTTTTTTGGCTTTGTCTCAACTTTCATATTATCCTCAGTAAAATTTCTTTTGTAACGCACAATAAATAACCGAGGTACATCAGTCATATCTCTCCTTGGTCCACAAGTTTCATAGATAGTTTCAGAGCTAACATCAGTATGGAGGCAGAAGAAGCAGTATTTCTGGATACAAATCAATTATGCAAGTGGTCAGAGACTCAGAGTATACAGTTGCACATGATTGGGTATTATTAATAAAGTAGTCATTTCAAGTAAGTAGCAACCAAATTCTCATTCATATAGATGATTAATTTATGCAAAATCTTTGTCGAACTCATCTGACAATAGTATTTCAGATGATAGGTTTATCTGCATTTCTCATGGAAGCCTCTTTCAGAAGCCTCAGGAGAATGCTTGTCAATTATATTATTCAACTCTTATTATGACAGCATGTGTCATTTTGCCCATTATCAATCAATCAAGAGGGATATTTCTCAATTTTATATTTTAATGGGGGGATTGAACTTGACCCCATAGTTTAGGGAGGTAAAGTGCAATTAACCCTATTTTAATTAGTACTCTATTCATATCAAGGGGAAGCAAGGTCTTGGAATGTGTTCACTTTGGGAACCCAAATTCCATCTGTTTCAAATACTAATAATACTTTCTCTACCTTTCATTTTCATTGATAAAAATTGCATACGGCTACAAAACTTAGGTGGTGTGGCCAAGTAAGCACCCTGTCTAATAAACAAGATCCATTTTGAATAGCGATGCTAAACCAGTTGTACACATACAACCATCTAAAACTAGCCATAACACCTAACAAGTGATTCTTTATAAAGTCTGCTGATCTAATAGAAGCATTTTTGTTGCAGCCAAATATACTATGTAACTTATCTAATAAACTACCATGTGTCTCAAAAGCTTAAACTTTTAAACAAATGTGAATTTCATGAATTTAATTATTATTTTAACACTACCCCCATGTGTCGGCCCAAACTCTCCCTTAATAAACAGGGCCCAACATGTGGTATTCTTAACTTAAAAATAAAAAATAAAAAAAAGAGGTACGGTGTAGATACCATGATAAGTTATCACTTGTCCCAAAAACTATAGCTGTTAGAAAATTGTGACTATAATTCTGATATCATCATTGCAACAAACATAAATTATGACACTATCATAACAGATTCAATTTCACAACATTTTTATTTTTTCAAATATAACTTGGTCAAGATGATAGCCCATCACACTGAACAACTTCGGCACAAACTCTACATTTTGTCAGCAATTTTTTGGACCCAACCAAACTGGGCCCTGAGATAAAACTTTATAACCAAGCTCTATCAACATATAGTATCACATGCAAAATCCTCATATAATTCATTGACCAATGCTATACCTGTGCATTCACCACAACTTAAATTTAAATCAACGGCATGCTTGATACAATAACTGGAAAAAAAGAAGAAGAAAAAAAAAAGAACTCACCTTTTGGGCTTCCCCATCAAGCCAAGCAAAAGTCAACCGCCTATTAATTAAAGCTGCTGCTGCAGGTGAGAAGGATTCATCTTTATCTACTGCCTTTAAATCGCTATTGCTTGATAATGATTCTTGAACCCTGCGCATGGTCTATGAACCTACGTAAGTTACACCATTTCCTAAACTAAAAGAACATATGTATCTTAAATGCACATGTAAGTTTGTCTATTGATTTTAGACAATTTGGATGAGTACACTTATAAAAGCATTACACTCGCCATATTACTTATTTTTCCCCACTTCTCCTTCACTTTGTCCATCCTTTTCAGCATTTTGTGGGTGCAATGAATTTATTAAGTATACTCCAAGATGTTCAATGCAAAAGATTATAAGTAATAAAATTAGGCACATATATAATCAAGCTCTATAAACTATAATCATATGTGGCCTATGAAAGAATCAAAAATAGTGTGAACTCTCAATCCAATATGCATGCGCACAGAAATCCACTAAAGTGGGAATCCACAACTTAATCACCTCAAATCAGATTAATTATTCTGTTTTCCTTCCAAATAAACCACAGTGCACACACACACAAACACAATAACAACAACAACAAAAAACCCGGGGGATGGATTTTACAAAAGATATTTCAGAAAATACAAAATGATGTGGAAAATTTTTTCATCAAAAAACGAGTAGCACAGCACCAGCCCCCAGCATTTGGTGTAAAGAGCATGCCACCACATCACTCTAAAATTTTATGTGTATAGCAGTTCTCATAAAGAAACTTCCAGGATGAATGCACACTTGTAGCTTCAAATGGTAAGAAAAAAAAATGATAAAATTTCATTTATATGTAATATGAGAAGCACCAAAGTATATGTGGTAATTGAAAAAAGCCTTAGGAAAACGACAAAAACATAAAATTGCTGAAATAATTTTGTAAATGGACGACCATGACCAAGCAGATCATAATCATAAATCAAAAGCAGAGAGAGGCCTACTTCACGCATTTTGTCAAGTTCAGGGCCAAGCCTTCCTACTAAAACAGCACAGTACCAAGTTGTCGTATCCTCTCCAGCACGAGAATAGCCTTGAGCATTACAACCCAGCTCCATTGATGATACACTCCTTAGTTGAGGAAGCTCTGATAACACAAGGCAATAAAATCAATCAAGTGCCTTCCTGAGTGCATAAAAAGTCTACTACATGAAAATTTGGTGTCATATCAGCAAAGAAAGCTATGTCATACTACCAAATTCCATAATTAATTGAAATGGCAATTAACATAAATTTTTATTTTTTGATCGGTAAGTTACACACACACCCCAATGGGTCTTGAACCCAAGACCTCACCCTCCCATTAGAACTTATAAGGGGAGGGGGTGCCAGTTGAGCTAGAGTTCATTGGCAATAAAAATTAATCAATTTTTCAACAGCCATGAGATGGGAGGTTAGTTATATGAACCACCAACTACCACTTACACACCCTAACTTTGATAACATCATATTCCCAATGACATAGAACTTGCCTAATCCAGCAATAAGTCATTTTCAACATTTTTGTATTGATGATCAGCTAATCTAATAGTACACACTTAATCAGCAGATGGTGGATCAGACAAGGAAGCTCAACAGATAATTGAATCTATATTAGTATTACTCAGCCTACTTTTATCTAATAACAAGTGTACACTGCTGCTTCAAATTCTGGAATCAATTTGAAAAAGAAATTACAATGAAACAAAAATGTATGGGTTAACATCTCCAGGACTTAAAATTCAGTGTCATATTTGACAATATGTCATACTGTAGCTGCAAAAACAGTTTCACCATACATCCAGAGTTTAGATAAATCAAAATTTTCTTAATCAAAAAATGCAACCATAATAGGAGGTAGAAGGCTTAAAATTCAGAGTCATATTTGACAATATGTCATAGTCTAGCTGCTAAAGCAATTTAACCATACATCCCGCGTTTAGATAAGTCCAAGTTTTCTCAATCAACAAATGCAATCATAATAGGAGGTAGAATCTTAAGTCAATGGATTCTCCAATTATAAAAAGAACTAGTGATAGGTTCTCATACAACAGAACCAGCATATTAAGTGACAGAAATTAACAATAAAATGAAAGCTTGCAAAATTCTCCTGTATATGATTTAACTATGTAAAATAACAAGGCAAAATTAACTTACATATGAACAATATTAGAAGGATAAACTTATTAGTAAGTAAAAACAGCAGTGATACCTTGCTGCTTATGCTGCTCCATAATGTTTGAAAACCATGAATTGTTTACTGAACCTGCATCAAACGCACAGCTTAGCTTGTATAAAAGCACAGAACTTATATCACATGGTTATAAAAACACAAAGTTAAACAGAGCAACATGCCATGGTAAACAACAGGTTTGAGACCCGGATCTTTCAAAAATACAATAGCAGGTGCAGACTCCACTCCTAACCTGTTGCCAATCATAAAAAAAGTGTCAAGATCCAACATTACTGTAAAGAAGACTAAGCGTTTAATGGTTCTGATTCTAGATCAAGCAATATTTTGTGCATAAATCTCTATTTCTGATTTAACTATGATCATAAATATTAGATACACTCGATCCAAAATTATAAATTTCTTTGGTAAGTGCAGACTATTTGTAGAAGCTTTGACAGAAACTAGAAACAGAATCCCCTTTCATGTAATCATAGATTGATACACCCTAGCAGACATGAAAGTAATCCACATACCCGTTCCACCAATAGGAAGAATCTTCTTCTCGCCATAGTACAAATGCAAAAGATGCATATGCCCAATAAATTTTAGCAGCTTGACGTACAAATGGAGCAGCACGCTCCCCTGTTTTTGAGAAGAGAATGACTTTTACCTATGAGCAAGGAGCAGTAAACCAACCAGTTATTGAAAACAAAATTATTATAGAAAAGCAAAGCAACTCACAAATTAATTGTATCAGAATTGGTTCACAAATTACTCAATTAAAGACTTTATAAGAACAAAATCAATATTTAAAAGACAAAAAATTCCCAGCATTTTTATATAGCATGTGTGATATTTTTTGTGTATTTAAATTCAATTAGTACCATTGGTGGCTTAGTACCATTGGTGGCCCTAAAGGATATAGCATGTAAGTACAATGACTTGACAATTAAGGAGAAGAATTGAGTGTGAAAAAGGACCCATTGAAAGAATACTGAGCTATTTGTATCACAATGCTTGCTTTTTTGATAAGTAATAAGAAGTAACTTCAACTAATGACTAAATGGCTTTTCTCCATGATAAATTACCGATTGTCCAAAAAACTTAAACTGTTAGGAAATGGTAAATTTAAACATTTAACTATTATTCTAACACTCCCCCTCACATGTGGGCTCATACTCCCCTTTAATGAATGGGGGCCCAACACGTGGGATTTTTAACTTTGTAAATGGGAGGTAGAGTGGAGACAAGGATCGAACTCAGGACCTCTTGCTTTGATACCATGATAAATTACCAATTGTCCCAAAAGCTTAAAGTTATTGGGAAATTGTGAATTTAATCAATCAACCATTATTCTAACACTCCATAATACAAATCTTAGATATAAAATCAAGATGCAAAATTTGTCTTTCAATTTTACTGATATGTTCATAGAATTTGAAAGCAATCATTTCTATCATGGAGAAGTTCAAACAAAATATTTTAACCGTATTTCCTCTAACCAATTTCTGAAAAGATGTAAAGGAGTTTAATATTATCTTCATTTTTATTTTACTCTGCCTAAGTCACATTTGATGATTTGCCCTAACACAGAAAATCCCAGGCATAGAGGGAAGGAAGTTGCATAATAGCATCAGCGAAAAGAATGTGTCTTATTTAACTAATGTTCAAGATAATTATCAAATAAAATACATGATGTCAAAACATATTTTGAATAACAAAAATTAGGGAGATAATTAGGCCAACAAAAAAAGATTGGTAAAAATAAACATCAATTTATGTCTGTTCTACAACATAGTTGACAGGTCACTAAATCTATATGTTTATAATTTCATAAGCCAATTAGCTCGAGTTGCAAACATAAGAATCCTATAGAAGATAGATACACTACTCTTGGTCCAAGCAATGAATTAAAATAAAACAAGTCAAAATTTTAAGATCTTCCTATTTGAGAAGCTATCACAACTGTAACAGGAAATGCAGTACAAATTTGAATCACATACTTGGTCCCAACTCCAAAGAAAGAGAAAACATTCCTGATGATGTAAGCCTATAGCTACAGTTTACAGTTCAACTGATGAAGAGGTCATTAATAATTAATAAATTGGATTGGCAGCATAAGCATGACCAGTAATCAAAGTGCAAGGGATGAAAAAAATCATGCATGATAAGAATATGTAGATAAGATAGAAGAGAAAAAAAGGGGGTAGGGGGGGTGGGAGGGCGATTGTACCTTATGAGGACTACCTTTTGCCAGAAATTTTGGTACCTGAAATCAATTCAGTTACATATCATTCTCAGTAGGGACATATATTGAAATAAGAGCATGAGAACGAAGAGAAAAACAGATGAGGTGAACTAAAAATCAAGTTAAGCAGAGATGTAACTAACAATAATGCGGAAAACAAAAGGCTAAAGATGAATTTATGAACAGATATAACAAATCTTACTTGATATAGATGATTAAAACAAGCAGATCCTTCCAGAGATGTTAGATTCTCAAAAGTAAAAATGGGTGAATGTGCCATACCATACAATTTTAAAATCAAGGATCAGCTAATAAAAGACAATAAAAACCACAATTTAGAAGCCACAAATTTTTCAAAACCCAAAAAAAAAGAAGAAGCCACAAAATTATCTTACTCCCCCTCCCTCCAGATTATCTTAAATACTCCACTTGTAAGCAGCACATACCATGCAACAATCAGGGGAAAAGATAAAACTATTAGTCAAACAAAGAAGAAAATGCTCTAATAGATGACCCATTGAAATGGTTTTTTCTTAAAACAGATTTATCTTTCCTTTTTGTTACTTGTATTACCATAATTCATACAAATTAATATCAAAGCTGATATGAATACACATCCATGAAATAAAAGGGTATAATAAAGACAAATCTACGAGTTACCAGTGTGTCCCTCGTGTAGTAAAGAATTCGAGGTAGACCGAGTACTGTTGTAGCAAACCAATCTGTAACTGCATCAACTGACAGCTCCCCTTCAAACCTAAGAAAAAGGATAACATAAATATCATTGATTCATAAAAATAAATAAATAAATCATTGTTCCATAATATCCAGCACGAACATGACCCTTTTGAAGTGCAACAAGCACACAACATAAAATTGATATTTTCCATATGTAAGAAATCAAAGTATCTGAAAGCTTTACCAGTAGACTGCAAAAACTCACCTTAGAACACAATCTGCAGTTTTACAATCGGGAGGAAAAGCAACAAGTGAAGGAAGGCCTGTATACATTACCAATGAGTTAAAAATAAGAAAAATATAGAGCACTTGGTTGCAATTAAACCACTATAATTAATACATAATAGAATTGTAATAAACTTACATCTACTATTTGCAGACAACACTATCCTATTAGGATGTAGGATATAATAAAAAAGGAATTACAAATTTATTATATAGCCCTTCTAGATGTTATAGAATAGTATCAACACACAAAACAATGAGGGAAAATTTAATTACAGTGTAAAAATGATGTTTCCTTTAAAAGTTGGAATCCCATAAGAGGACTAACAGATTTAAACAGAGGGAGTACATCAAGTACATCAAGGCCTGTATACAATTACTAATGATGTTTCCTTTATTCCTTTCTCTTATCAGAAATAATAAAAATTTTCCAATGGTAGCTTACTAAGATGTTCAACAATGAACTGCAAGAACAAATAGAAAGTATCCAAACCATCCAAAAAAAGGCCCCATGAACAAGTGGAAAACAACACGGTCATAAAAGAATGAATGAGCAATTGAGGCAGCTGATTTGAACCAGATATAAACAATTTAGCAGTAATATATCTACACCACTCAGCCCCTTATTTCCATCTGTCATTAAAAAAAAAAAACCTTTTTTTATATATTTCATATTACGAACTCCAAGAGTTTACAGAACTCAAGCTTGCCCAATATTGGCCTATCTATAAGACCCACTGAAATGAGAGAGAGAGAGAGAGAAAGAAGAGATGTTGAGTAAATGTAGGACTCACCATTCCTAAAGAAAGGCTGCCCTGTTGGCTTTTTCTCAGCAAGGTATGCTGCAAGTTGAAGGTCACCAAGTTCCACCCTACCAGTATTTGCTACTCCATCCAACAAAGATGCTGAACATAGGGAGAATGGGAACAAAATAATCATGAACTGGCAACCATAATAAGTAGTGAAAGCATGGCTTCACTTATAAGAGTACATAGATGATACACAAAACATCTAGTGTTTTTTATCTTAACAAAACCCACTTATATGAAGATAAGGTAATTTACATCAGGTACTCCCAAATTAAGAACATACCAATTCTTTTCCAAGACATCCAAAAATTGAGCGCAACGTTTGCTCCCAAATGAAAAAAACTGATCCAATGTTAATGAACATTCACTAAGAGTCAGTATCTATCTATTAAAAAAATAAACACTAAATGTTGTGCTGGCAACATGAGTCATTAATAACAATAAAGGACAAAGTTTTCCTCCAAACTAGGTTGAAAGAATATCTTCCAATCCATTACATGAAAATTCACAAGACAATCACCTTTTTTTTTTATAGGTATGTGATTGAATAATTTAATGAGTCAATCACATGACTCATGAAATTATTTAAACAAGTCACATGGCTATTATATAAATCATGTGACTCAAAGCACACATTAATGCTCATTTGAGTCTCCATGTAGTGGGTTGGATGAACTTTCCTCCAAACCAGTTTGGATATATTCCTTCAACAGTCAGCATGTGATATAGACATTCTGCTGATATTAAAGAGAGGGGAGATTAATCCAACAATTAAAGCAGAGAATCAGGATACTCTTTTTGGGGGGGGGGGGGGGGGGGAGATTAATCAATTGTTACTTATAAGAAGAAATTAATTGAAATTAGTGTTTGTCAAGTTGGTTAGATTAAAAAATGACTACTTTTATTTACTAAATGTACCATTCCATGGGAGAAAAAGATAAGAGGAAAGATAGATGCCCACTGTACTCATAATACGTCAGCAAATTATAGATAGTGGTTGTACCTGAATTAGCAAAGGGTGGGTATTCTCTAAAAGAGACTCAAAATCCTTGGAGGTAATGACATCAAGACTAACATCTTCAGGATCTAATAGAAAGACAAGGGTACAAAATGCATTAGCCTAAAAGAATTATGATTCCAACAAACAATGGATGATATATCTTTCCTTGAAAAATAAAAATAGAAATCAATACAATTATAATATAATGGACGTCTTAACTGACCAGAAACAGTAGCATCTAGCAGAGGAAGTTCTATTTTTGAGTAACTTTCACCAGCATATTGTTCTTTGACCCTTTCAATAACATGCTACAGCCAAGAAAACAAGCCATTTAATTAAACAATGTAAGGCCTCACACAGAGAAGTTAAAGGAGGAGAGCACGATGCAAATTATAACATACAAAAGCCTCATATGAATAAGCCAAGGGCCTTAACACTCACAAGATGCTCATCGATGCCAAATATGTCGTAGCTTTTTTTCCATGAAGGATTTGTCAGCAACTCATAAGCATATTGAATCTGCAAATTATACCCGCAATTAAAAAAATAGTATCACTAAAAGAAATATTAAGAGGCCCCCAATATTGATGTTAGGAAAACTATACATTTCAATAGAGATGACGCAATTAAAAAAATAAATAAATAAAGTAATCAAAAGATCAAAAAAACCAAAAAGCATTTGTTAGTTCCAGTTCTAGCCTTCTAGGAGTTGTTTTTGACTTCCATTTAAAACCTATAATTCTATAACATATACAACTTTGTAGGATATGGACCTCTTGTGTTACCAAACAGTTGAGAAACATTATTCACCTCACATTCTGATAAACTCAATTTCCTACATAATGATAACAAAATTCCCTGTTGCTCTGCTAAAGCTTTAGCAAATTTTTCAAAGAAAGGGACATATGAACTAGCATCTCTAAGTCAAGAGAATTTTTGCCTGTGATGCAGACCAATAGCAAAAAGTATTTAAAGAATCCTAGAGTCTTTGAATTCTCTTAATTCTGTCTCTACTGTGTAATTCTTTTAGCTACCGCAAGTTCATGTAGTTCTTTTTCAATAAAATATTCTCTTACTTATCAAAAAAATATATATTTAAAGAATCCCTTCATTTAAACTTGTGTACAAGGCTCTAACCAAATTAAAGATGAGCAAACTCAATCAATTTTTTTTTTTTTAATTTTACCATATTTTAACACCTTGGGCCTTGGCAACTGCAGTGCTAATCTTCTCAGGGAAATATTTATCCAAAGTTACAATAGTTTTCAACCCAAATTTTTCAAGAAGTGTAAATCATATTTAACAGACAACATTATAATCATCAATTCATAATTAGAATCATAATCATAATTTTAAAAAAAAAAAAATTAACATTTGGAACACAAATGCAGTACTTACATACCTTTACAAAATCAGAAGTACTGGGAACTTCATCGCCTGAATTCCTGAAATGACCACATTCTCTAGTATTATAACAAACATAAATACCATGCTCAAACAACACACACACACATATTCACATACATCTTTGCTGCATATTATATAAACTGTCACACTGTTCAAAATACGCTTTGATTTAAGTGATAAAAATTATAATTGAATAACAAAAATTACCACTTGGCTGAAATCTTCTCATAGGCTTCCTTCACTTCTTCAATTGAAACGTACCTCTTAATTCCCAACACTACAATTCACCAAAATCCAAAGAATTAAATAAAAAAGAAACGCAAAACAAACAGTCTGAGAGTGAGTGAGTGAGTCACCGTCGTAATGAGAAGGAGGGAATGAGTTGGGAATAACAAAGAGCTGGTAGAACATAGCGGCAGCGAAGAGAATGAGAGGCAGTGAGTAGGCTTTGATCGTAGACACCATTGACGTCTTCGCCGCTGGTTGGGACCCAACCCTAGCCATGATGTAGGTGAAACCACGAACCTCACCGGCTCAATATTCTGTGAGAAAAAAGTGAGCTATGGACAATCACGGTCACGATCACAGGGCGTGAAAATAAATGGCTTGCTTTAGTTTATTCTCTTCTCGGGACTTTGTTTTTTTGCTTTTGGGTTGGGATTAGAGGAGGTGAGGCTTCTGGGTTTCGCCACGTGGTATGTGCTCATTGGTTATGTGGAAAGAAAGTCAAAGAAAGGGAGAATTTGAATGTGAGCTCGGTTTGACTACGGTTCAAACGGATTTTAAGACGGAGCGGAGGGCCGTGCTATTAGCAACGAAAGGGAAGCTATAATGTTCCAATATCTGAATCATATCATATCCTCTTAAAAAGGGAAAATGAATCTTATACGGAAAATTTAGGACAAATGAACATGATGATGCCACTTTTCACACATTTGTTTATTTCTCATAATTAAAGAAAACATTTGTTACACAAAATTTTATCTCTATACATTTGGAAACTTTGTCATCTTATTATAGAAAAACAAAATCATAAAATGTGTAAAATAAGTGTATGTATGCCTGCATGGCACAAGCTTTTTCGTTTAATTTTTTTTAACTCATTGTCTCATTTGCTTATGTATTATTTTTAATTATTTTTTTAAATACAGCTCTATATTTTTATTAAAAAGCTATGTCCAAGCGTATGCTAACCTATTTGTAGCAGTAGGGGATGAATGGCAGAATAAGTGTACAAAGATTAACGAATTGATTTGTTTGTGATGAGATGTATTTTGTATAAATTATGAAATAATAAAATAAATAAACAGTTCCCCAAACTTACCGAATGAAATCGACCCTTCCGGTTCCGGTTGGTTTTTTTTTTGTTGGTTTTGGTTTTAAAATTTGCCAAATTCATTTTTTTATTCTGTGTCAATGTTGGAATTTTTCACACTAAGATCAACCAAATTAGTAAATTACTGACCAATATATATTTATTTAGTAACTTATGATATCTTAATGCATGTAGCTCAGTGGTGAAGTAACCAATTTTTCAAACCTTCCTTCTAAGTTTGAACCACATTATTTATATCTTTTATATAATCCCAATTCCTACCTTCATTTTCTCTCATCTCCAAACAAATGAATATAAATATATAGTTATTCCATTACAATATTCCTTGTATTCCATTATAATATATCTACAGTCTACTAGCACTTTCTGTAACCAATACGAGTCATATTCCATGCATGGTAATTGCTTCATTAAATATTTCACCTCCACACTTGGCTAAAACTCCAGTTAATCCGAATGATTCAATGGATGATGGTGTGCCAGTGCATTCTTCCAAAACATCCGTGTAGACATTGGACAGTATATCATAGGCACTGCCTTTACCAATGTCAGAAATGCTGCCATCACCACTTGTATAATCTCCAATTGACACTGATGAATTAATACCTTGTCAATTTTCTTCATGACAATGTAATAGTGCAACAGGCTTAGTAACCATTTCATTAAGTATCCAATAAGAATCTGAAACAGCTCTCGGTGTCTCCAATGCATTATTCCCCGAAGGCCACATAGGACTTGCGGGATTGCAACTATTGCCAAAGTTGATGTCACAAGTATTAACACTAGGATGGTGTAACAATATTTTTGTGGGCATGGAGGCCACGTTGTTGAGTAACTGAGCTGAAGCTGAATTATCGCTGCAATTGTTTCTATTATTGTCATCACCTTCGGTTGATTTTGACTGACCACATTGCCAAGCTTTTAGTGTGTCAAGGATACCTAATGGTACAAGCTTGGCAGCTACTTTGTTGAGTAGCTTAGCAGAAGCTGAAATTGATCGTGATGAGCTGACAGCCTGATGTTGCTTTAGGTCCAAGTCATTGAAGCTTGATTTAGATGTGTTAATAATTGGCTTGTGAGTGACTGGATCGATACCCATTTTGGCTAGGCATTTCTTTAGATGTGAGTTCCAATAATTCTTGATTTCATTGTCTGTTCTCCCCGGTAAGTGCCTGGCGATGATTGACCACCTGGAGGAAAATATAACTAAAACATTGCAAGCATTATACTAGGGAAAATACTTGCACGCTTTAAATTACTTGGAGACTAGGAAAAAAGAAGGGCCATTCTCATGATATTTTTTTTTTTTGCTAAACCTCATGATATATAAAAGGCAAAAGGAATTCAATTCTTAGGCATGCAAAAACAAACGGGAAGGCAGTGATCATTAATTATATACTAGTGAGTATTTTCCTAGCATAATCTATTTTTCGATTGCATTGAGACTTGAGAGTAATGTTATTACTTTTTTTTTTTTTTTTTTTTTTTATAATCTTGGGTGTCCGGACTAGCGTTCCGTAGATACGCGCACTTCGACTAATCCCAAGAAACACGCAACACCCTACTAGCACGTGTTGGATAGATGGTCTTGAGAAAACTTGAACTAATGACCATTGAGCACCCAAAACTAAACTAATTGAGCTACCTCTCAGAATTAGTAATGTTATTACTTATTACTACTAATTTGACCAATAAATTAAATTCTAATAAGGTAATGACCAATTAATAAAAAATAAAAATAAAATATAAAAAACTTTTTTTAACTCAATTAATTACCAAAATATCCTTATTTCGTAATTATAAAAATTACAATTTTCCCTTAATATACAATTACATTAACACAATCATTATAACAAGTATCTTAAGGTGATCACAATCTAACATCTCTTCACATTTTTCCTAGAACAGCATGAAGTTCAATGATGGTTTGCTCATCCTCTGCACTAAATTCTCCTCTCTTAATGCCAGGTCTGAGTTAGTTGGCCCATCTCAACCTGCAGCTCTTCCCACATCTTTTAATACCTATAAACAATATCACAATTCCAAAAAGTAATTTCAGTCTCATACATATATAGTTCCAACACGAATTCTAAACACTCAGGATATATCATATATCTTTTGAAACCTTAAAAAGCTAATTGAAAGCCACTCTTCCCCAAAAGGTTATTACAATTACAACCCTTGTATGGTATTCTCTTAAAAGGAAGGATACCAATATTCTCTTTGTATGGTATCCTTTCCTTTGGTAAGCAAAGGAAGGATAAAGATAATTATTCATATTCAAATAATAATTGGAGGTGGTGAAAATAAAAAAGAGATATAAGTCCACAAATGACTTACCCCGACCCATAAAAGAAGGAAGCTTTGCTGAGCTCAGCCCATCAGCTACAAAAGATAGGCCGAGCTTCGAAAGATAGAGACAAATTAAAGGTAAAGGTGTCAAAGGTGAAGAATAAATCAGGGCCATACAAAATATGGCCCAACTCCATACAAATGACGGGCCCAACTTCGCAAGGAATGACAGAAGTAAAATAGAAAATTATATTTATTTATGTTGTCAATAATTGTCCCACATCGAAAATATGGATATGGAATACGAGGAATGATGTGATATAAAGTCAAAACCAATCATTAACGAAGATGATCTTTTTTTGGAAAGTCTGACCAAAAAGTACTTTTTTCTACTTTAAAAAATTAATTGTAATACGAAAAGGACCCACTACAATAATAATAATAATAAAATTAACAATCTTAGAAGAAGCCTACTTTTTATGATTATCCCATAATGTCCAACATGATCCTGATAAATTTAGGCAGTAGCTAGACCATGACCATGTTATAAAGCTTTTAGCATATTTCTTACTATATATGTGGTTTGCATCATTTTAACAAGATTATTATTCCAATAAAATTTAGCATGGACTTGGCCAAAAAGGAGAATAAGAATACCAGCTTTCTGGGGTATGGAACGCCAGCCTCCCTCACCATGTTCTTGTATATAAGCAAGGAGCTTCTTGTCTTCTTCAGCTGTCCACGCACCCTTCCTCAAGCCTTCTACATCACAGCATTGAATCTTTCCCATTCTAATGTTTAACAGACCAAACGACTTAAAAGATTTAACAAATTAGGTGAACTAGCTAGCTAGTACTGTACACTTGTTTTAGTTCCTGGAACTAGCAGTGCCATATCAATTTCAGGAAAATAAATGGCCTTTTCAAAAAGATTAATTATTGATAGAGTTAGTGCATGGTGGATGAGGACAAAGTTGAGTGGTTGATCATGCCCTTGCAATTAAAGAGATTAGACTGACCCATTCTTGAAGGGGACCAATATGAACTTGTTGCATGTGGCATAGAGAAGCAGTATTGGACCACTTATTAGAAGATATATTAGATCAGATAATAAAATGATGATCAATGTTGAATTCAGGTCTTTTCTAAATATTACAGCAACTAAAAAATTACTCTAAATAATTAAATATAAGGATTAAAATAAAAAAGATAGAGACAAATTAAAGGCAAAGGTGAAGAATAGATCAGGGCCATACAAAATATGGCCCAACTCCATACAAATGACCGGCCCAACTTCGCAAGGAATGACAGAAGTAAAATAGAAAATTGTATTTATTTATGTTGTCAATAATTGTCCCACATCGAAAAGATGGGTACGGAATACGAGGAATGATATGATATAAAGCCAAAACCAATCATTAATAAAGATGGTCTTTTTTTTGGAAAGTCTGACCAAAAATACTTTTTTCTACTTTAAGAAATTAATTGTAATACGAAAAAGACCCACTAGAATAATAATAATAATAATAATAAAATTAACAATCTTAGAAGAAGCCTACTTTTTATGATTATCCCATAATGTCCAACATGATCCTGATAAATTTAGGCAGTATATATGTGGTTTGCATCATTTTAACAAGATTATTATTCCAATAAAATTTAGCATGGACTTGGCCAAAAAGGAGAATAAGAATACCAGCTTTCTGGGGTAAGGAACGCCAGCCTCCCTCACCATGTTCTTGTATATAAGCAAGGAGCTTCTTGTCTTCTTCAGCTGTCCACGCACCCTTCCTCAAGCCTTCTACATCACAGCATTGAATCTTTCCCATTCTAATGTTTAACAGACCAAACGACTTAAAAGATTTAACAAATTAGGTGAACTAGCTAGCTAGTACTGTACACTTGTTTTAGTTCCTGGAACTAGTGCCATATCAATTTCAGGAAAATAAATGGCCTTTTCAGAAAGATTAATTATTGATAGAGTTAGTGCATGGTGGATGAGGACAAAGTTGAGTGGTTGATCATGCCCTTGCAATTATAGAGATTGGACTGACCCATTCTTGAAGGGGACCAATATGAACTTGTTGCATGTGGCATAGAGAAGCAGTATTGGACCACTTATTAGAAGATATATTAGATCAGATAATAAAATGATGATCAATGTTGAATTCAGGTCTTTTCTAAATATTACAGCAACTAAAAAATTACTCTAAATAATTAAATATAAAGATTAAAATAAAAAAGATACAAATTAGCTATCTGCTTCATTTTTAGTGAATTGATATAATGATATGGGCTGGTGGACAAAAACAAAAAAGAAAGAAAGATGGATTGTTGATAACCACAGTAGGATTTAGTACTGTCGTAACCTAATAAGTTATGATATTAGTTTAAATGTTTCACTTTATCTGAATTTCGTTCATCAATTATCATAGAATAATTCATCTTTGATTCAACACAGGGCCAAAATTTGCGGTGTTTTATCATGAGACATATAATGTCTGATCTGACAACAATTAAAAGAACAAATTGTTTGTCTAGAGAGTAGAGGCTTTCCGTGTAACCATTATGTGAGGACAAAATGTTAATAAATATACATCTTAATATTTTCTCCCAAAAAGTACGTACGTAGTTACAGGCTTACAGCTAATATTAAGATTGTAATATAGCCAATTACACTTCAAATTTAACTCGATCGAGTAGCAAGGCATAGTTTGGATCGAGTTAGGTTCAAGGTTCAAATTTCAACGGTCACACTCATATGCACTGGCAAGTGGCTACGTCATGATTGACCTTCTTTGTCTGCATGAGTGACAAAGAAACTTGCTAATTTGGTCCATTCTCATTTCCCCATTAATTTGCAGTCGGTATTCATATTTGTATGTACTGCATAGAAAGCACGCCATTATTGAGTTTTCACAGTATATTTATATATGCTATTCAAAGAAAAACAAATAAAATGCGTAGCACAATTGCACCAACTTGAGCATACTAGCTACTTTATGCAATTATGGAAGTAGCTTATAACTCGGAATTAACCAAGAGGGGCAGGATAAGGGAAAAACTATTATTCTAAATATGTCATATGCAATTTATAAGCAAAACTATAATGAGCAAGTATAGATATTCTGAAAATTATAATGAAAGTACAGCTAAACGTGTGGGATTAATTTCTTTAGGAAACTAAAGAAACTAGTTTATCCAGAGACGTATACTCCAACCCTCACATCTGCCCCATACGTAATATACTTATATTGCTAGATTTTAAATATTTGAGAAACAAAATCCAAACATTCTAAAATTGAAGGATTAAAATTAATTTCATTTTATATTTTAGTCTTCCAAATTTGCTTGTGATCCCAATTCCATTCAAGTAAGAGCGTGGTACATCAATAAGACAAGTGTTTGGTTTATATTCTTATGACCCACATCATGTAAAGGAAAAATGCTTCTTTTTGGACATTATGACTTATGGAGAAAGAGAGTACCATCCCCATTGGAGGACCATGCATTTAATTTAATTTTTTTAATGTATTTAAACAAAATTGTAAGTTTACATTTTCTCTCATTTTAATCTATAGTAAAATTCGTCATGGATTATAGATTTAAGATATAAGATTGACCATTCCATTCCCTCAATAATGGCTCAATCTCACCTAGCTCAGTGCTGTCTTAATCTGCCATTCATGCGTGACATGTCCAACAAAAGACCCAACTTTTAGCGAAAGGCTCAACTTCAATACCAACTGGTATATATCTGTGGACCAGAAAAGAACTCGAAAGCATAGTTAGTAATATACGGTACGTAATATATACGTGTTTCGGGTATATTCGAATTTGTAAAAAATCGGGACTAAAAAAAGGCTATATATATGTTATTTCATTTAAAACCAATTTAGTAGCAACTAATTAAAAAAAACCAAGCATTTATTTTTATTTTTTTTCAATTTTTACTTGTGTTTTCAAGCAAAATATATAATAAGTAAATGAATATATATCCCTTCATTCACTTACTTAGCGAAAAAAAGTCAAAATAACAAAAAGTATTTATTATCTCATCTTATTATAATTTAAATTGATTATATTTTTGTTTATTTAAAATCTAACATACATACATATTGTATATGGAATAAGATCTAATCACTCAAATTATAGAAAAATTATAATGGATAAAAAAAGATTATAATAAAAATATTAAAATGTTGATGTTCAATATAAATAGTAAAACATGGAGCTAAAAAAATTGATTTTGATAATTTCATTGTCATATATCATGATAAAATGAAACAAAATAAAAATTATATCGTCGATAAAAGTATCGAAACTCAGTCAAATTGAAGTATTTTTGTATAAGTATAATACGGGAAACATTTAATACGTGTTTTATATGTTTAATTATAGAGAATGTGTATTTTTCAAATTCTTTTTGTTTCGTACAGTAAATAGGAGTTTTTTTGAAAAATACGTACGTACATGTTTTATACGGTATGGTACGTGTATTTTACTAACTAGGCTCAAAAGTCGAAAGTATTGTCTCTTTAATTGCAATGACTATAAGCAAAAGGCCCTAATTAATTGCCAACTCACATCGATGTTGGCTTCTCAGCATGGACATAGACACTTGCTAATTTAGCATTATTTTCCTCTTTTGGGCAATGACATATACACACCGGACTTTCATGAAATTAAAGCTAGTCCAGCGGTCCTACTCCTTGTAGTGAGTTCGGGTTGGCCCTGAGCTTGAACGTTAAGACGTAGACAGTGATCAAACCAAGTTGTTGGATATCGAGAGTTTTTTTTTTGGATATCGAGAGTTCGATAAAATTATCTTGGTCTTCATCACAAAATTCCATTCCTCTCACATGAAGGTGAGTCCTACTTATGAGTCTTACACATAAACTTCAACCTCAATTTAGAGAGAGACAAACTTTTCTCCAAAGATGTAATAATTTCTTCAAAAATTTGAGGCTAATTTGTTTAATTCTATTTTAAGAACTCTAATTAAATTTTATTACATATTTTAAGCTCAATTTATTTATTGTTTGAATAAGTTCGAGTGGCGTGCTAGCTATTTGATTAACTTATTACATTGTTATGTTAAAACAAATATAATCAAATATCTAAGTCAAAAGTCAAAAGAGAAATATTAATATTCATGTAATACATCTCAAGACTTTTGATGGTTCATTTTGATGGAAGTATTTGAAGAGAAATAAGATTTTTATTGAAAAAACTTATAGATGGATTTAAGTTTTATTAATATCTAGATTTGAAATTAATAGGTGTAAGATTTTATTTTAAATCATAAGTGTTTATATTGGCACAAAATCCTCAAAAATCAAATTTACCATGTGTTGTTAAATTCATATTAAGAAATTTATACTAGATGTTATTTTCTAAATTTCTTAATTTTAAATCCTCAAATCTTAATACAACCTTATGCAATTGTGTGCCACATTAGCAAATAGGGTGGCAAAATAGGCTGATGTGAATTTTGTTCCATGTGAACAGAATTTTTCCAAGCCCAACTTTTCCCTTAATCATGAAAGGGCTGGTCCATGGGTCCAACAGCTTAAGCATTATACGCCCACGTAGAATATCCATAAAAACTAGAATGTGCGAAATTCGTGGTGCTTCCGACCAAAAACCATAAAAAATAAAAATGAAGTTTCTACTTCATACCAATAAATATTAGACTATTAGTGGAGCTATTGGATGGCATGGCTTATTCTAGATATGAATAAGACCCAATGATATAAACAATTAGGCAGGCTTACTTTACACAAGGTCATTTAATGGTACTAGAGAAACAAAGATTCCATTATTGAGAGGAAATATCATCATTGTAGAGCATAGTTTGTCTGTATTATATGAGAGCTATAAATCGACCCTCTAAACGTCCAAAATAACTTGTCCCTGTCGAACCTAACCTAGAGCATTATGAATAGTAACATTTGGAATGACAAATCCTATAATCACTTATTGGTCTAAAAGCACCGGTAAAACACTTCAAATTAGCTAGTTTCGCTGTCAAGAATAGAAATTCTATTCAAATACCAAGATTGGAGCCAGATGATCCAAACATGAGGGATAGAGCTTTATCATTTTATCTATAGAGTAGGTATGAGCTAGGTCTTGTATAACACGTGTCAATCCATATTTTGAATTGGCTGTCAATGGTTGGTTTACGTGAAAGTGATATTATTGGTCTAAAAACACCAATCAAACGATTCAAATTTGTTAGTTTCGTTGTCAAGAATACAAAGTCTATGATGTTAGTGTGGTTGATTTATGTGAAAATGATATTACTGGTCTAAAAGTAAGGGCGGAGCCAGAAATTCAATCTAAGGTAGGCACCTTTAGATTTCAAACTTTAATAAACATAATACAAAAAAAAAAATGTCAGAAACCCATATACATTGTTTATATAAACAAAAGGTAACAAACAATAAGTTCATTATAGCCTTCTATAATTTATTTCGACATGTTTTCATATTTTGAAACCGTTGCATGATTATTTCATTATTAATGCTACGAAAAATATATTTCTCTATATATTTAATCAAGTTATCATTCATCCGACTTTCTTTTAAAGTATTTCTCCATTACTATTTCAAAAATATTAAAAGAAAAACAATATTCATAAAATAAACAAACACATCATAAAATATAAAATTAACATTTTAAAAATTTTTCCTTTTGTTTTTCTACACTAATGAAACTAACAAACACTCAAATAGTAATAAAACAAAAACCTAGTTTAGCAACAAAAAATAAAAAAATAAAACAAAAACCTACTAACTTACTAAATATAAAACACAATCAATCATATTAAAAAAAAAAAATCAATCAAAGTAACACAAATACACTGATGTTGTTGTTGTTGTGATTTTATTTTGGGCTAATTTTGATTTATATTATATATATATATTATATATATATTATATATATATTTATATATATTATATATATTATATTATATTTTTTAATGTTATTTCTTCTTTTTTTGTGTAGTAATTTACTTAGAATTTTTTTTTTAGGATGGCATTTTATATATATATATATACTTATTAAATAATTTTTTTAAAAAAAATTGAGGGTGAATTGAATCCGCCTATGTCTAAAAACACCAGTTAAACACTTCAAACTTGTTGATGTGTGTGTGTAATCAAATGATTCAAATTTGTTGGTTTCGTTGTCAAGAATACAAATTCTATGGTGAAAGTGGTTGATTTATGTGAAAGTGGTGATAGTGGTTGATTTATGTAAAAGTGACATTATGTAAGTGAGTTTAAATTTATGTCAATTTCTGTGTAAAATTTATGATTATTATTTTGCTATTGTAGTCATCCAATTAAAATTGGTTTAATATGAAAAATTCATTCAACACGTCTTCAAACTAAATACAATTTTATTCAACATAATTATTTTTTAATAAAAGTTTCAGTATTATATCAAACACACTTTTCAAATAAATACATTTTGAAAATGTATTCCAGCAAAATGCGTTCTACTTACAAAAACAGGCACTGACACATGTGACAGACAGTTCATGGAGGGCCATCTCCATGATAGCCTTTGCCCTTGGGTCAGTAATCAAATTTGAACTCACTTAAAGAGGGAGGGCCGGGGAGAATGCAAAGAAATAATGCAATTGCAAAAATCAAAATACGTATTCACACTTCGCAATCAAAATGACATACACCTTTAAACAGAAATCTTCACATTATCCATACAAAGGGGGAATTTCATCACATATATATATTATGGAGACGATAATCATCATCTTTGAGGCCTAACTTATCATAAAACACGTGTCAATCATATTCTTATGGTACGTGGCTATATCAATATGCCTTTGCGTTTCTTTATGGAATAGGTTATATAGGTATGAGCAGTGAGCTAGCTAGGTCTTGTATCACATTCTTTGATCATGACAATTCTAGTTCCTCTTACCGTGGATTTTGTTAGTGCCTTAGAAGAAGATAATATCATATAATACTGCAAAAAAGGTCGTGAAAAAGAAATCTCTGGCTCTTCTTTACCGAGCCTGAGTCAAAATATGAAATGCTAATTACTGTGTATTTGTCGTATTGACATCAAAAGGGGCTAAGAGCCGCCTCTTCCTAGATTCCTATTTCATTTTGAGTACATGTAATCTCTTAAATGGAGCGGGAGCAAAAGAGAAAAATAGGGCAGTTGTCAACTAGCTCTTAGTTATTTAGTTATTGATTACATTGTTGGCAGTGAGCAGTGACGGTACCGCATATACTTTGAGTGGGCGTAAAAAGGGGCGGATCGATCTCGACTAGTTCTTAATTGTTTAGCTATCGACTATATTATTAGTAGTGGCGGATCCACATATACTTTTAGTGGGTGTAAAAAGGGTGGATCTTGACTAGCTTTTACTTGTTTAGCTATTGACTGCATTATTAACAGCATTCTTATCAATTTCTTCAAATTTTTCTTCAAATGGGTTCTAAAAAACTCACTTTTTTTAGTTTAGCTAAAGCTCCATTGTATCAGACTCCTTATTCTAACTTTACTATTCTATTTTTTAATATATTCTTATTATTTTATTTTATTTTATTTATTTTTTCACAACTCCCAAAATACCATCTTTTCTCATTTTTCTCTTCCCTCATTCTATGCACCCGTAGGATATTCCCTCTCTCTCTCTCTTTTTTTTTTTTTTTTTTTTTTCTCCTCCACCCACGTACACCTCCCCTCTTTTTCTTTTTTTTTTCTCCTTTTTTTCCCCATCACCCACGTACCCCCTCCCACTTTTTCTACTCCCCTTTTCTTTCTTCTTTCTTTCTTTCTCAGCGTCCCCCCCTTCATTTTCTTTTCTTCTTTTTTTCTCAGCGTCCCCCTTCATTTTCTTTCTTCTTTCTTTCTCAGCGGTGCTTTATTATTATTATTTTTTTTCGTTTTGAGCCTCCATCGTTTTGAGCCTCCATTTTTCATTTTGAGCCTCCATCTTTGCTGTTATTGCTACTTCACCTCTGAATGTATTTTTCTTTCTCATTCTTTTTTCTTTTACTGTTCATCATTTTTTTTCCCCTATTTGGGGTATTGAAGATTTAGATCTATTACTGTGTTTTTGTTGTTGTTGTTGTTGTTGTTGTTGTTTTTTCCGTTATTATTGACGCGGTAGACAGCTTGCAAGAGAGAGAAAAAAGCTTTTTTTTATTCCCGTAAGGATGAACAGTAGCTCCTTGAGTTGGGCGAGCTACTACTCATCAGCTTTGGATTTTCACTCATCTGAGGAGGTTGGTACTGCGTGTTTTGGCTGCCTTCTCCTTATATTTTGTTGTTTTCAGCCGAATAGAGAGGCTGATAAGAATGCCCTAACAGCCCGGGAAGTAGGCTCCTCTCCATTTGACTTTAGACGGAGAGAGTCTATATCACAAATTAAAATTAAATATCACATATCTAATAATGTACAAACTGTCACAGTAAGTAAACTATTAGATCTAAAAAATCAATTCACCTAAAAAAATCAAAGAAATTAAATCTTAATCATGAAATTGAGAGGATGATGTTTCTTACTTCAATAGGTGTAAGAAAGGGACGGATCTTGACAAGCTCTTAGTTGTTTAGCTATTGACTACATTTTTGGCGGTGGAGGAACTACATGCATATATTTCGGTGGATGCAAAATAGGTTGAATATCAACTATCTCTTAACTAGTAACTGTATTATTGACTGTGCCGGAGCCACATATACTTCAATTGGTGTAATTGCACCCACTGAAAATTGAAAACACAAAGAAGGTATATATATATATAATTGAACCCACTGAAAAAAAAAAGGGGGTAAATTATGAGAGCTTATTGAAAGATTACATTTAATTGCACTTTAAAAAACTTATGAGTATGCTAAAAAATTAACAAGAATGAAAAATATGCAATTTTTTTTAGATGTGATCCCAATTCTCAGAACTGTATTATATATATATATATATATATAAAAAGTAGTCCCAAAGATAAACCTATTACCCAACATTTTCCCTCCCCCATCCCACACCACAATCTGTCAATTTGACCCAAACTGAGAGAGAAGAACAAAAAAAAAAAAAAAGACAATAGAAGGAGGAGTAAAAAAAAAAAGTGAGGAGGTAAGTAAAATAAAATTTGAACTATATTTTTAAATTGGATTGTAATTATTTGATTGTTTGAATTGAAAATGATTATATTAGGATTTTTATTATAATGTAATTTCTGAATTTCTTATTTTAATATCGTATTAGGTTTATTTAAATTATATATTAGTTAGTACAAAATTCATGTTAGGTTGTCATTTAAAAAAAATGAAATTATATTCTCTCTGAAATTGATTAAATTCTTAATTTTAAATTATTTATTGATCAAATTCTCAAGAGAAAATCAACTTTAGAGCAAACACAATTTGTCCAAAATACTAAAAGTTACTGTACTAAACAAAAAAAATATTCAAACAAATCCATGTTAAAACTGTCTTCGAAAATCTTCTCGCAGATCCTAAACTCTAGACAAAAATTTCAGATTACCATCCAAATGATCGGGAAAAAGCTAGAAGTGCATCTCTACAAAATGATCTTTGTCAACTTCATAACCACTACTTTTCACAGAGAAAAATTAGAAAATTTTCACGTAAATTCAATAGTACTTAGTTTAATGAGTATGAAAATTTGTTGTATTGTAATATAACAACCAACGATTTTGTCTTATATATATCAAGATTAATGTATTAATTAATTAAAATTTAAAAGTTTGCGTCCATTGAAAAAAACTCCCGGCTCCACCATTTCTCAACAACTTTGTTTTTGTTTTTAAATATTATATCCATGTATTTTGTTTTGCCGACTTTATCTATTGGCACCAAGTAGACATCTCAAAAGTTTCATGATCATTTCCACTGAAGATATGGTTTGAAATGATTGGAAAACTTCCCCCCTTCCCTATATACTATCTCTCATTAGGTTGTCAAATACTCTGTTTATCCTTGTCTTTTTCTTTTAGGTATTAATGTATTATAGCTTATTTGGTTTTTTACAATTTCTTAAAATCCCACTTTTTTTACTATATAACTATATTTTAACTGACCTTCAGATAATAAGCAACAATCATCAACAAAAAACTAGATCAAAACGCACACTAATTAACTTCATACTGTATTTTTTGTTAAGAAAAAAAAAATATGGAAAATGAAGAAGTAAAATGATGTTAGATAGGGCCAATGACTCTCTATCTTTGGCAATTGCCCTAACAATATCAAATTTTCCTTATTTACTAAAAAATTAACAATGGGGTTTTATCATGACAGAAATGTCCCTTCAAGAATGAGCACTATTAGACATGCCAAAGTCAAACAGAGGTGGTTCACAAGGTCACACCCCAACTAAACTTTTGGCATCTGAATTGACAACTTTATAGGCCACAATAATTTTCTTCACAATAAAACTCCTTCTTTCAAATTTTTAACCTTAAAAAGCATTTCACATTTCAACTTCAACAGAATTACAGTTTGCAAAGACAAGATTACTCATGATGCGCGTAGCCTTAGCAAAATGCAGAAGCAATGATGTGTAATAAATTTAGAGAAATTTTTGTACTAAACGGAAAGGACAATAATCCACATTCATACCTTGTAAGGGAAGAATGATAGATGACTTTTTAGTCTCCCATCCTTATTTTTCTCCTTAATCTGGATATATTCGTAAAAAATGGACTTTACTTAATAAGTAAATAGAGATAAGCTTGACCCTCTTCTTTCTAAAAAAAAACAGATAAGCTTGACCCCTCACCATATCTTATCTTAAGGAAACTATTATTGTCTTCAAATTCATTCTTTTTATGTACCATCATGCATTACATAAATTACTATTTTGAAAGTTTATTATGAAGAATATCACTTCTTTTTCCAACCAAAACATTACCATTCAAGACCGTGAATTCGACTTTTTCAAATCATACGGTGCACGTAATAATGAACCTCTCTTTTCTTAATAATACAGTTGCCTAATGATGAATCTATCAGACAACCCAATAAGTGCCATGTGAAATACTAATACTAATAGACCCCATATTAAACATTTGACACTTACACAAACATTTCGTATTCAAATTCATGATAAAAATTAAAGAAGTTGATTGGTAACACTTTAATCATATTTTTTTTTATTGACATGAGAATTTCGTCAAAATATGATATTTTAGACCGATTATTAGAGAATAAACTCTCGGTTGCATACACCGACCAAATGATAGTTTTCTTAACAATCCAAATAAAATGGAATCTCATATCGTGATTTGTGTGTATATATGTTTACTTTAAATTAAATTCACATATGCAAAATACAATTAAAAAAATAGAGGGGAGCCATGTTTTAAACTTAAATGGTATAATTGTGTGAGGCTTATTTCTCTTTAAAATTTGAATAGACATAAGAACATTCGGTTGTGGGGGCATTCTCAAATACTGTTATAGGGACTTGTTTTTTTCTTTCCACTTTCCACTTTCCACACGAGCATATAGTTTGGGTTCAAGGCCCACCAAACGTAAAGTACGCGTGGCGTATTCTAATTGGCCAAGAGGTCGTATTAGTTGGGCAATTGATGACACTAGAGAAAAGAAAACTGTTTGAACCACGTGTCTGGCAAGCGCGGGAATCGGGAGTGGACCCCATAGACTTACGTGTCGACCGTTAAAAATGCCTAACCCTCTCTTGGATCTTACCTCATCGATGTGGGACAATCTAGTTTTGGTCAGGTGGGTATGGTGGGAGAGGCCAAATTACATAAATACCCTAATTTTCTATTTTTCTACTCCAAGTGGACTTGCTTACTTTTTATATTTTATTTTTTTAACTTTTTCATCTCTAATAAGATATTTTTCATATTAAAAAAAGAAAAGAAAAGAATATATTTGAACACTTTAATACCAACTATGAACTTCCAAAGTCATAACTATTCTTCAACGACTATAAGTCTATAACCAAGTGGGGAATAATTCTAATGGTTTGGGGCCACTATAGGGTGGTATCTTTAGGTTTATAATTTAAAAGTTGTTTTTAAACTTGAGTAAACGTGATTAGATATTGAAAAACGCTTTAAACTCCTTCTTGAAGTTAAATTCACCTATTAATTAAGTTAATGACTGAGGCCCCACCAATGACTTGTATCATAGTCTCAAACTCATTATTCTTGTAATTGAGTTAATTGTGATTAGAGGCTATAAAGGTTAACCTCCTTTTTAGAGTTTCTTATGTTATCTATGTTACATTTTAGAATTAATATAATTTGCACATGTGATCACTTAATGGTATTTATCTAACTCAAATTTTAACTGTCAGATTAGTCTGTGGTAAGACCCCAAGAACTAATATTTTTATTTTTCTTTAAAACCTACTAAAATGTTTCAATTTAAGGTTAGATGGACGTAAATTCATTATAATTAAGATGACAACATTTCTGTTATAATTATTTTACAAATTAACAATATTAGAGATACAACGTTTTTCATAACTTGTTAAGGTAACATATTGTGATTTGAGTAGCATCACTTTTATTATGTACTAATCACAACAACCTATTATAAATAAATAAAAAATTGTGTTTCTAAAACTTATTGTTTATGAATATATGTATATATGCTTTGACCAAAGAGAATATTCCAAACCCTTAATAAGAATAGTAGGTATGAAATGTTCCTTAATATAGGGAGCTGGGTGTATTAGTTGATTTGGGTTAGTTTGATTGGTGGATTACTTCAAGAGAGAAGGTAATCGGGAAGTTTTTATAATATAAATTTGCTGTCAAAAATGATAAATCCAACAAAATTTGTAAACGACAAAATGCTCCATATTCATGTAGTTGAGGACTATGTCGTGCAGGACTCAAATTGTTCAAAGGTTGACATATTTGATCATGTGCCAGAAACCAAAAGCACCACATGGTTGTAATTAAAATACGCAAGATATATTAGGATTTATTATATAATACATATATATATATATCTATATATATATTCTCACATCATGCTATACAGCTTAGAATCCAAAATGGATGAATAGGCAAATTGAAAGAATGAATGAATGAGAATGAAAAGAAGTGACCACATATAGGTGAAATTTCCCCATTTAGAAAAATTGGGTATAATTTTGCATCATATTCTTTATGGGTTCCTTACATCACTCCAAATGAACTTGTGATTTATTTGTGTATTTAAGCATAAGAATATGGATTTTTCTTTTTATTTTAAGCAATATGAATAGAATATGAATTAACATATATTTTTTCATCGATTAAATTTATAGTTGGATTTGAGTTTTATTAATAGGTGAAGTTAAAATGATTAAGTATAAGATTTTATTTCAAATTTATAACATAACAAATATTTTTATTTGAATAAAATCTCCGAAACTTAAATAATTATGTGTTGTTAAATTCATTTACAATAATAGTGTTCTTCAAAATTTATTGATTTTAATTTATAAATCCAAACGCAACCATGATGAATATTTAACAAATTTTGAAAGAATGAATGAGAGGTTTGGGAATTAAAAAATAAATATAAACTTTTCTGTTCAATCATTATTGTCAATATTATAACTAAAGAAAAGAGGAAATCTCATGACACATGTTTACTATTATTTTCTTTTAATTGTGTGCTCAAGCCCAATCTAGTCTGCAACAAAGCCTCAATGACTTCATTTCGTATTTTGAAATTTTAATTGCGCATCTTCCATATTCTCATTGAAACATATCACGACTTCAAAGTATCAAAAAATTGCTCGGCTAGACAGTCAAAACACTTTCTTCATATAAACCAACATTGTTGTTTCAATGTTCCATAAACTATTTGGCAAACATCCTTTTTTTTGTCTTTTCTTTTCTTTTTCTAGGTTGAAACTGAGGGTTGGGTTAGATTAATTAATCTAAACTATAAAACTGATCTATTTTAAATTTAAATTGAGTAAATTTTTATAATTTGATAATTATAATAATGAGAATTGAGAGATTTGAATCCTGATTATTTTCTTAAAGACGAATAGATAATATAACTGAATCACAAGAACCTTGAGATTAAAAGAATCCTAGAAAATGCATGAGAGAGAGAGAGGTTTTGCTCCTAATAATGTACATGGAACTCAAAAGTGGATAAATACAAATGCATTTTTTTAATGTTTGTGTGTCCATCGAAGTGTGCGCGTGCTGCTTGCACGGGGGTAAGAGTGAGATTGATTGTCAAAGGCATGTACATCTGGGTACCACATCCAACAATTAAAAAAATCCAAACTTGATGATTAATAAAAAAAATCCTCAGAATAAAACTCATGTACTCAGTGAATGTAATTTTATTAATTTTTCTTCTTCTTAATTTTTGAGTAGATTATACAAAATAAGATCACCTAGCCACCAACTGAATTATTCTCTTATGTCACCCATTTTGTATTGACTACAATGATTTAATACCAAAACACTCACAACAATTTTAAAAAAAAAAAAAAAACACTTAAAAGGGAATATAATATCTTACAGTGCATAACATATGTTTCACTATCATTCAATTTCGCTTATGGATTCAGAAAATTTATACACAGATCCACACATTAATTCAAAGCAATACATAGTTTTAAGTTTTAATTGAAGCTGCCCTTCTTCTTCTTTTTTTTAATTACCTTAATCTCATCTTCTTCTAATGCTCTGGCATTTCAATTTCAATAACCCCACAAATTGTGGAGGTCTGCAGGCCCAGCTGAGGTAGATGGGGCCTCCTGATCATCAAATGGCCTCCTACCCATTTCAAGATTTGATACAACTGAAGAAATTTCCGCATTCATGTCGGTTGTCATAGCTGTTTCCTGGGAGACACTAATCATCTCCCTCTCTGTTTTGAAATTCTGCCTCAAATTTGAGCCTTGATTCGCAAGTAAGGCTCTAAGAATTGAGTGGTCTTGCATTGTAGCAGAGGATGGGAATTGTAGATTCCCCGAAAGTGGAGCGGTTTGAGCAGAATAGAAGGAACTCGAAACCGGGATTCTTGGAAGAATATCGGTGGGATACGAAGAAACTCCATAAAGAGAATTGTTGAAGGAATTCATCATCCCTTCTTGGTTTCTTTGGGCATCCATGAGGTTGGAGAAGCAGGGCACGTAAGCCGATTCAGAAACGGGCTTGGTCTTGCCTGTGTATGGAGAAGAATCCATTAAAGGTGGAAGATTAGAAGGATCCAATTCAGTCCCAAAAGATCCCATTCTCGATATTCCAGTGATATGGATTTTCTTCCCACCTGAAGTCTTTTCAAATACCCTACAAATCACCCATTCATTCTGCATTTTCAAGAACAAAAATCTATTAATTTCAAGTGAAACAGAGGAAAACAGAGTAACAAAACAGGGGAAAACAGAAAGTATACCCTTGCAGTTTTGGGGAGGTTGTGAACTGACAATTTACCCTCCAATCTGTATTCATGCATGACCCAGTTAGTTTTCTCTCCTTTAGGGGCTCTACCCCTGTAGAAAACAAGGGTTTTCTTCATCCCAACAAGGGCTTTTCCTCTGTATATGTCCTTATCCTTTCCTGTGGCTTTCCAATAACCAGCTTGTGTAGCCCTATTAGTCCTCAAACCAGTTGGGTACTTTCTGTCCCTCACACAGAAAAAGTACCACTCTTTCTCTCCCATTTTCGCTTTCCCTTCATACAAAAAAACCCAATAAATTTTTATCAAATATTTTTCTCACAAAGAGAAACAGAGAGACACAAGGGAAAACAAAAAACAAAAAAGAAGAAAACTTTTTAAATTTAGCAAACTTACATGGCAAATCCCAAGGCTCAGACTTGTTCAAATCCACCTCTCCAATTGCTCTAGCAGAGAAGTTTGTATCAATAACTTTCTTATGCAAGTAATGACTAATAAGCTCCTCATCAGTTGGATGGAATCGAAATCCTGGTGGCAAATCCAACTGTTCCTCTTCCTTACAAGTCCCAGAAAAGTTTTCCATTTCCTGAGAAACTAAAACCCTATTGCTTAGTGACATGATAAATAAGCTTTGAAATCCAAAATCCAGCCTCACTTCCAATAACCAAACCCACTAATACCTATGGGACTTAAATGGGTACAAACCAAACAGCCTATTACTAGGGTGTCCTAGACACCTTCCAGAGAAAAAAAAATACACACTAAAATGATTCAAATACAAAGTAGTATATTGTTAAGAGAAGAAAAAGCTTTATAGAAAAGGTTTTGAAATTGGAAAGAAAAAGGTGGTGATAGAGAGGAAAAGAAGAGAAGCCATGGAACTAAAAAGTTGAAACCTGAAAGATTGAGATGTTAAGGAAAAAGCACTACGAGGAACACAAAGCCCCTAAATACTGGCATTTGGAGAGAGAAACGTGGTATGTAACGCAACCTGGTAGGCTAATTGTTTTAGCCTTCTCTGTTGTTTTTACTTTTTGTGTAATAATTCGTATATCATCTAAATCTTCACTAAAGACAAATCACATATTTAATACCTCGCATGTAAGATCTGAGACCAAGCAATTTAATATTTTTAACGTGTGATTAATATAATAATAATCTTGATTAAATTATAATTTAAATTGTTTACTATTGTTTCAGGTGTAAAAGAATTGTCATTAAGATAAGAGGGCCAACTAGACTTTGATGTTACATGATTGGCTGTTTCTGTAGTTACAAGAATTATCCAACATGCACTATTACTATTATGATAATTTCTAAAGGAGTTGAACCAAAGCTCCGAATAAAATGTGTTTTATGATGTGAAAAAGGGGCTTTCCCAAAAGAAATCTACTTTGTTTAAATGAATCACAGCTGTGTGAATGCATGGAAGATAATATAAACCCACTCTCCAGCTTTCCAAAAATTAGTTAAAGTTCACTTTATTCTTCCCAAAATGACCCATATGACAACCCAATTTTCCTTTCTAATATAAAAGAGAGAGTGATCTTTGAAAATGGTTCATGCCGACTTTAGTAAAGATGAGGCATGCATGATCAAGTATAGGAAGTCCATCTTGAACTAAAACATAGAATATATTAAAAGAAAAAACAAAGGGGAAAGAAAAAGCTATAAGACCTCTATTATGGTTTTTGAAACGTTTATGTCATATAATTTAACATTAGACTAAATTATATTTTTGATTGTATAAGTTTGTAGACGTTTTCATTTTGATCTCTTATGTATAAATATTTTCATTGTCATCCTTAACTTTTGTTGCTGCTTTTAATATAGTCCTTTTGTCAAATCTTTGAGTGACATAAAAAATTAAAGTGTCACTTTAGCCAAAAAAAAAAAAAATCTTTATATGAACATTTGCCCCAATCAAAATTTTCCACTTTAATTAAAAAAAAAAAAAAGAAGACTTTTCAAGTTAATTGAATTGGATTTCCTCAGAGTTTTAGAGGATTGTGATGCCAATGAAGGAAAATGCATGTTGATGAGTCTCTGCAAATTATGTAATGGAATTGCTAGTATTTCAAGGTCATCAACCCAACCGTCTCAAAATATCAAAATAAATCAAACTAACAAATTTAAACTAATGCTCAAAATCCAATATAAATCAAACTAACAAATTTAAAATATATATATTTTTTAAGCTATTAATAGCAAGGGTTGGGTCAGATTACTTAGGCTGAAAATTCTACCTACTCAAACCCAACCCAAGTTTAAAAAAAAAAAGAACCCAACCCGACCCATCAACCTACAAAAAACCAATTTGAGGCATCGTGTTGAGTTTGTTGGGTTGGTTTGTAGGATTGGTGGGTTCAACGCACACTCCTAAAATTTAAATCTTTAAAACATATAACATTGTATGAATTTTTTTATTAAGCTTTATTAATCTTACAACAAATGCTAATATTTAACAAAAGAGAATGAATCAAATTTCTTGTTGTGTTAGTTTTGTACTTTTTTAAAAGCACATGAAGTTTTTCAGCTACCTTTTATGTGCGAGCGCACACACCTACACATTTTTTTTTTTTATAATAATATATACATATGTATAACTATGTATAAGTGTATGTGTGTGATTTTGTTATGTTTTCATACTATAGTTCCACCCCACCCCCCTCCCTAAAAATAAAAATAAAAATTTCTTAAGTGGTTAGGTGAACGAAAAGTTCAAAGACATTAGACAAACCTGAAAGTGCTTGATAAGCAAATTTGTCGACCCTATATGTTGTTCCAAAATACCTCAAACCAATAATGTTGGTGTCAGGGACGCCATTTTCCATTGCAATTCATGTGACCTAACTCCATCCAAATCTTGTGGGGTGCCTCTCTTTACAATGATGAACAATTTTTTATTCTCAAAACGAGATTTGCATACAAGTTGACCCATATCACATAATAATTCCCATGCATACTAATATGTCTCTTTTCTCCCAAAAATGCTATTTATTTGTTTATCAAAAATGGTTTGTGACTTATCTATACCTTTATAATTTAATTGGTATATTTTCTTACTTAATAGAAGGCTGAGATTCTATCAAGCATGGGGTGAGATTTTACGGATTTACAAGTTCTTCTGTCATTATCCAAGAAATGTTTACTATTGATTTGCTTAGGTTACCCATGAGAATCAAGGGGACACATCCAACATTAACATTTTTTTTTTCTTCAAAAAAATCTTCTTTTATTATTCTATGAGTGTAGTTCTTGTAATTATTTAGAGTTCCTTATTGACATATACTTCAATGCAAGTAGAAGTAGTGTAATTTAGTTCTTCGACACTAGTAACACATTCTTCAATGCTTGTATCACGTTCTTTAATTAATGCAAGTAAATTTGTTCATTAGTTTCATTGCCGTTATCATCCGTGGCGGAGCCAAAAAAATAAATAAAAATTTAACGGGAAGTCATTACTTAAATTTTATATATATAAAAAATTGTATGTGGGAGGGGACATTTCAAAAAAGTTAGGGGGAGTAATCATGTTTTTCAATATCTTCTTACTTTAAAGTGCTCTTGATTGAGGTATTTTCGAATCCATCCGATTCATTCCTCGACTTAGGATTTTGAGTTAATCAAAATTTTGATAAAATCCAAGTCAGAAAGTCTTTTTAGGGGTAAATCCAATTTTGATAATCAAATTCTCCGCCACCACACCACCGGTTTATTATTTTGAAATGAATAATTAAAATACGTGCATATTATGCCCAACAATGACAATAAATGCTAAACTAAACCACTAGAGATCACTGTTGAACAAGTCCTTTTCATTTGGAAATGTGGCAATGAATTGTTCTTTCAGCTTGAGAGTGTTATAAACACTAATGTTTGATTTAATTATCTGTTTTTTTTATTATTATTTTTTTTATTTAATAATAATGCATAATTGGAAGTTGTATACAGATGTTAAGGGTGGGGCTGGGGCTGCCTAATCCCCATGACCACACGTTGGGCAACAATCTAAATGCACAAAGTTGTAACGGTATCCACAGCAAGCTGCGGATCCATCACTCCTATTGTCCTATATAGGAATAGGAATTAAATACTGTCTATTAAATTTCGAAGTTGGTTTTGCTATTAATATTAGAACAAAGTTTACTATAACCCACTATGTGACAATTCATAAGACTATCCACATGTGTTATTTATATAAGTCACATGACTTGTTAAATATGTTATGTGACTAAAAGTACAAGTGGATGATCTTATTAGTCATCACGTAGTGGGTTGTAGCATACTGACAACAAACTGGTTTGTAGCCAAATTGTGTCCTTAATATTATGCATAATATGTGTATTTTGTACAAATTATCCAATTATTTTCAATGATCCACTAACATATAGAGGTACAGTTGTGAATTATTATTATTATTTTTTGATAAAATAGTAGAAATTATTTAGAAAATACTAAGTTAGTGGTCAACAATTATGGATGATAAATATATGGTTCATTTTTGTAAGCTTAATATAAATAATTGTAATAAACTGTAAGAGCTTGCAAAACTTTCTCTCCGCACCATCATGATACCCTTCCCTATTACCTATTACCCTTAGCTCAGACCCGGCGGTGCTGTGGCCCCACTAACCATTATTGACCTATCTTTGTGGTTGTAGGTTGACCCTCTTAGCCTTTTTTATATCTTTCCTTTGTTTCTTCTCATCTGCTATTATTTTAGTCTATCATCCTATAGCCTCCTGGCCTTCAGACCTAGCTTTTTCTTTGGGACTCCTCCCAGTACTTGTATTATCACCCACTCATCCCCTCCTCCATATCACATGGCTAGTGACAGCCAGCTCGTCGGTCTAGTTGAAGATTTAATTGCTCGTACCGAGAGAGTGAGCTGCGCAGATAACAGACTTATCCTTCCTTCCAGTTCCAATGAATCCCCTTCTCTCCAACCCACCCTTATTGGTAAAATCCTCTCATCCCGTAACTTCTATGACACAATTGGTACTGATATTCTCCATAAGGCTTGGAGATCGGCCAAGCCCTTCCATATTAAAAAAATGGATAGGAATATCTTTGCCTTTTCTTTTGAGCACGAAGCTGACTAGAGTTTGCCCTTTAATTAAAGACCCTGGACACTTCGCGGTGCCCATCTTGTTCTAAAAAGATGGAACCCAATCCTCACTTGGTAGGAAATTGATTTTAATTCTTCTACGTTCTGGGTCCAAGTTCATGGGCTTCTTCTTGCCTTCTGACAACGTAAGGACTATATCAGTTGGATTGGTGGTAAAGTTGGAACTGTTGTTGAGGTGGACTTCGTGGGAGAATCGAGAATCCAATGGCAAAGATTTGTTCGCATTAGAGTGGATATTTATCTCACCTCCCTCATGTCCCCTGGTTTCCTCCTTCCTAAAGATAACCATTAGGACCTATGGATTGGTTTGAAGTATAAAAGGCTTCCGGGAATTTGTTACCGGTGCGGTGTCATAGGGCATGACACTAGGGATTGTGTCAGGGATGAGAAAATGCTTCGGAATGAGTTCGGTCTGCTTTTTTCGGTCTTTGGCCACTGGATTAGGATGGAAAATGCTGAGTCCCCTCCGGGGATCTATGCCTGTCCTCCATGCAATGCGATTGAAGCAATGTTGGCACCACCTCATTTAACAGGGAAGCTGGACCAGGGAGCCTGTCCTATTGTGGCCGCGGAGCCATGTACCACAACGTCTGAGGTATGTCCTGTCAAAGATGAGCTGGATAATTCCTCAGTGGTAGTGGACTCTGGACCTAAGGACGTCGCACCCTTTGCACGGCTCTTGGAAAAAACACTGATGGGTTCGTGCAGTACCCTTTCTCTAGACGTGGCCTTAATTCCAAAAAAAGGTACAATCCCCTGTGTCTCCACTAATTCCTTTCCTCAGGAAAATTTTGATGTTAGGCCTAACTCGTCTTGTATTAGGTATTTATTATGATTATGTTAAGTCTCACTCTCTCTGTACTTCTGCTTCAGTAGTTGTATTCTTGTGGGAGACTTACCACTTTAGGGAATTAGGGTTTGTTTTGTTTTTTATTTTATTTAATGAGCTATTTTAGTATTTGGGCTACTAAAATACTAAAAATCAGCCCAACACAAGTCAAATTCTCATTGAAGGCCCAAAAAAGAAAAAGAAAAAAAACCTAAAAAATCCGAACAAATCTTGTGCAGTAGAATCATATAGAATTGGAAGAAAATCGTGATTCTACAGATTCTAAGATTCAAATCGGGATTCTATGAAGATTCTACCACCTCTAAGATTTAGTTAAGATTTGAATCTTTTTCATAATGTTAAATCGTAAAATTGTAAGATTTTAAGATTCAAATTGAGATTTTAATAACAGAGCTTCTATTGTCCTATATAGGAATAGGAATTAAATACTGTCTAGTAAATTTCGAAGTTGGTTTTGCTATTAATATCATAACAAAGTTTATTATAACCCATTACATGGTAATTCATGTCTCATAAGACCATCTATATGTATTATTTAAAAAAGTCACATGACTTGTTAAATAGGTTATGTGACTAAAAGTAAAAATAGATGATCTTATTAGTCGTCACGTAGTGGGTTGTAGTCAGTTGACTACAAACTGGTTTGTAGCCAAACTGTTTCCTTAATATTATGCATAATATGTGTATTTTGTACAAATTATCCAATTATTTTCAATGATCCACTGACATATAGAGGTACACTTGTGAATTATTATTATTATTTTTTGATAAAATAGTAGAAATTATTTAGAAAATACTGAGTTAGTGGTCAACAGTTATGAATGATAAATATATGGTTCATTTTTGTAAGCTTAATATAAAGAATTGTAATAAACTGTAAGAGATTTCACTCAATGAAATACATATTCTTAAGGTGAGATTGAAATCAGCCGATGGGTATGATTAAAGTGCTAAGTGTTTTTTTTTTTTTTTTTTTTTCGCTTGAATATAGCAAGTGCTAAGCTAAAGGATTGGCTTACTGGATATGAATTTTCAATAATATAAAACATCCGAGAGTAACTTTACTCTTTTTCTCTCCGTACCTTTATGGTACCTTGCCCCATAGCTTTCCCTGAAGGTTAACCCCTCCCTTTTCTTTGCGTTACCTCACCGCCCAGCCCCTATACCTTCACGCCGAACCACCCACACTGGCTATCCTTTCCCCTAAAATCACCTTCATTCTAGTGTCTGTACATTTAATCTTTCACATACTCCTACCCATCACTGCCACCATGACTGATAACATTGAGACATCCCAATCTGTGGATGAGCTTATAGCTATAACGGAATCGTGTAGTTGTGCCGATAACCATTTATCATTAACACCAGCCTCATCCCCTTCATCCCCCAATGACCTATCCCTACTCAGAAAAATCATATCCACCAGAAATTTCATTGCTGTAGTGGTAAAAGAAATCTTAGAGAAAGCCTGGCACCTATCCCAACCGATCCAGGTCCAGCGTGTGGATAGAAACACTTTTCTGTTCATGTTTGGACATGAGGTCGACCGTCAACTAGCATTCAACAGACGTCCATGGACCATTCAAAGGAGCACACTTCATCCTTCAAACATGGAAGCCAGAACTCTCATGGCAAGAACTAGTTTTCTCAAGCTCAACCTTCTGGATCCAAATCCACGGGCTTCCCATGTTATGGCAATCGAAGGAAAACATTACTAAAATTGCCCAAAAGATTGGGAGAAGTCTTGATGCTGATTTCACTGATGATTCCGATTTCACTGATGATTCCAAGAACCACTGGAGAAGATTTGTTCGGGTCAGAGTAGAAGTTGACATTACTGCTCCATTAAAGCCAGGTATGTTCCTCCCTCGCCGTTGCCTTCCTGACCTCTGGATTGGCTTCAAATACGAAAAGCTTCCTGGCCTTTGTTACAAATGTGGGACCATTGGTCATGTGGAGAAGGAATGCACCCATCGTAGAATGGCTCTTTCCAATCAGTATGGCATCAAATTTCCAGCTTTTGGAGACTGGCTCAGGACAAAGAATGATAGGATGCCACCAGATATTTACGAGAAAGCACGCAGTTCATGGGAACCTCTAGTGGAAAACTCAATCGTGGTCAATTCGCCGGAAACTGTGCAAACTGAACCGGTATTCCAAGATGAAAACCGGAATCATCAAGTAGGGCTCAACCATGATTACGGCGAATTACAGGGAACAATGAGAAAAACACGTAGTACTGCTAAGTGCTAACCAATCAGTCATCGAGGAGGAGCCACTGCAGAATCAACCATTGCCCATTCATGACAGGGGTACTATCAAACAAAAATCTCAGATGATTACGTCGAGGCCCCATGGTGATGTTTCGTCCTTTGCCAAATTGCTGGCATGCTCCTTACAACAAGACAAGCACACACTGAGCTCATGCGTGCTGCCTAATGACCACCTACATAACCTGAATGTTAGAATGCAGCCCCACTCAAGCGTATCATCAGGTAACCACATTATACACCCTGACTTGTCTTTTACTGTTCCTGACTTATTATACAAGGGTCGTCCAACAATTCCCCAAGCCCAATCGCATAATGAATTTTGGCCCACTCTAAGCCCAACATCCAACAGCCCCTTACCCATCCTTAAAGAACCCACAACCCCAGCCCAAACCCACCCCCCAACCTATACACTGCCACCTACACCAAATTCGGTCAACCTAAACCCTTTACTAGAACATTCCCCCCCAACCCCTGCTTCACTTAAATGAAAATCCCACGTTGACGAAGAACATCTCATTACCAAAAAACCCAAACTCACCTTACCATTTGAAAAGGCCAACATCACTCAGTCCACGCTTGAGGCCTACCCCATAGATGAGAAATCATGCGAGGAATTTTTGGCTCATTCACCCAAAATTTTTTCCAATCACAAGGAGAGCAAAGGGTACTCTCCAAAGGCGGAGACTTCAACCAACTCTTTACCCGAATCAGATGAGGGCTTCATTAAGCCCCCTCCAGAACAATGAGGATCCTAGGGTGGAATTGTCGAGGCATTTGTAATGCCTCGACAGCTCGGGCTCTCCGAGCCTTAATAAGGGTGCATAACCCAGATTGTGTGTTTCTTTGTGAGACAAAAGCTACTGATGATCGTTTGAAGAAATTGGCGTGTTCCATTGGCTTCACCGAGCACTTGATTGTTGGTGCTAAAGGAAAAGCAGGTGGTATTGGTTTGTTTTGGTCTAACACTGTTAATGCAGAAGTTTTTGAGTTTGATTCTCGCACCATTGCAATTACGGTGCGAGATGAGTTTTGTTCTTGGTCTCTGATAGGATTTTACGGTCCTCCTTATCAAGCTAAACGGCGTAAAGCGTGGAGTAATTTACATGGCCTTCTGCAATCCCTCAGTGGTCCTTGGATGTGCTTTGGAGACTTCAACGTGGTTGTGGAAGAATCTGAAAAAGAAGGAGGACATAGCGGAAGCTCTTCTGCCCCTAATTTCCTAAAAGAGTTACTCTTTGATTTGGGTGCAGTCGACTTGGGGTACTCTGGTACTCAATTTACTTGGTGGAACAAAAGATGGGGTAAGGGTGCCATTAGAGAAAGGCTGGATCGGGCAATATCAAATATTGATTGGAGAATGACTTTCCCAAAAGCTGCAGTAATCCACTTGGGAGCAATTAATTCGGATCATAATCCGTTACTGGTTGATACGAACCCAACTGAAGAATTCGTCCCAAGACCATTCCGGTTCGAGGCAATGTGGACTAGAGACCCTCGGTGTGGAGGGGTGATCAAGAAAGCATGGGAAGCAGAGTGTAGAGGTAATCATTCTTTTATACTTTGTCACAAACAACGGAAAACCACTATAGCTCTAAAAAGGTGGAACAGGGACGTCTTTGGTAATTCTCATACAATGATTAAAAAGCTCACTAACCAGATTGAGGAAAACCAGAAATTGGATAGAACAAAAGCCAACTCAAGGCAGGAAGCTAATCTTCAAGGAGAACTTAATGAATGGCTCAGGCGCAATGAAGTTCTATGGAAGCAAAAATCAAGGGAGCAATGGCTCAAAGACGGTGACAGAAACTCCAAATTCTTTCATCTTTCAACAATTATTCGGCGCAAACGAAATTCCATTGATGCTATAAAAGATGAGGAAGGGAATTGGATCACTTGTAAAAAAGAAATCAGAGATCATGTGGTTACCAAATTCAGGCAGTTATTCTCAGAAGAAAGTGTGGCCTTCCCTCTGGACTTAGAGAATTTAATCACCCCTGGTATCTCCATGGTAGAGAACTCTAGTATCTGCAAAATTCCATCACCTCAGGAAATCAAAGCCACAATATTTGATATGAATAGCCAGAAAGCCCCTGGTCCTGATGGATTGCTGGCCCTGTTCTATAAAAGATATTGGAATATCGTGGGCCCAACAGTGATTGCAGCTGTCCAAAATTTCTTTAACTCAAGTAAACTTCTATCTGAACTCAATAATACTCTTATTGTCCTTATCCCCAAAAACAAAAACCCATCTTCAGTCAACCACTATAGACCTATTGGCTTATGTAACGTAGTCTATAAGACTATCTCTAAGCTTTTAGTCTCTAGGATTCGCCCACTCCTGGATAAATTAATTTCTCCTTGTCAGTCTACATTCACCCCTGGCAGGTGGATTGCAGAGAACCAGCTTATTGTCCATGAAATTCTCCATAGTTTCGAAAAAAGCAAAGCGAAAGGCGGATTCATTGCAGTTAAAATAGACTTACAAAAGGCTTATGACCGGGTTAATTGGAACTTTTTGAGGGCAGTCCTGGTAAACTTTGGCTTCCAATGATACCTTTGTTAATTGGATAATGGAATGTGTCACCACCACCACACTATCTGTCCTTGTCAATGGGGGGATATCTAAACACTTTAAACCTTCTAGAGGGTTGAGGCAAGGGGATCCTTTATCCCCATACCTATTCATTATGTGTCAAGAGATTTTAGCCAGGCTTATTGACAGAGATCAAGCTGTGGGGTCCATCAGTGGGGTCAAAATGGGAAGGGGAGGTCCCAATTTCACTAATGTAATGTTTGCAGATGATATCATGCTTTTTTCTAAAGCCTCTAATAGAGATGTTAATGCTTTGAACAATTGCTTGGTTAAATACTGCACTTGGTCTGGTCAGCTTATTAACAGGAGCAAATCTGGCATACACTTCACCAAAATGGTTTCTCTGAACCAGAAAAGAAGACTCAAGAATGATCTCCAAATGAAAAAGATCCCTGAAAATGCTTCGTATCTTGGTGCCCCCCTTTTTAACACAAGAAGTAGGGTCAAGGACTTCAAATATCTCCAAGATAAAATGGAGGCTCGATTGAAAGGTTGGAGAAGCAAGACTCTCTCTTGGGCTGGCCGTAGCACTCTAATCAAATCGGTAGCCCAAGCCCTCCCCACCTACACTTTTTCAACATTTGATGTTCCTACAGTGGTGTGTGATAAGTTAGATGCCACCATTAGAAGGTTTTGGTGGAACCCGAAAAAAGAAAAAGGAAGATTTCTTGCCTGGAGGTCTTGGGAGCACTTGTGTAAGCCAAAAAGTTTGGGTGGTTTAGGCTTCAGGCAAGCCAAGACCCTAAATGATGCCATGCTTGCCAAACTTACTTGGATGGTGGTATCTAAAAGAAAAAGTCCCTGCATGGAAGCCCTGAGAAGTAAGTATAAAGTCTCTGAAGATTGGCTTAGGAATGAGCCTGTTAAATATGCTTCCCACTCTTGGAAAGCTATTGAAAGATTGAAAGGGCTTATTTCCAAAGGAGCGTGTTTCTTGGTGGGTGATGGTAAGTCTATCGATGTTTGGAAGGAACCATGGGTACCTTGGCTACCTCATTACTCACCGGTCCCAAAAGACCAGTTCTCAAATCCAGAACCAATCAAAGTTGCAAGCTTGATCAATCCTAGTACTAGGACATGGAACCTAGCTCTTCTTGAAGATCTGTTTGACACAACTTCAATTGAGGCAATATTGAAAATCATCCTTCCAACCACACCAAAGGAAGACAAACTTGTTTGGATCCACAACCATAAAGGAAATTTCACAGTCAAGTCAGCCATCAATGCTAAGTTCAACTATGATGAGGAACCTGATGAAGTTAATTGGAAAGGACTTTGGAAATTGAAGCTCCATGATAGGTATAAAATGCTCATTTGGAGAATAGCATCAGGATCCCTTCCTACTAAACTCAGTCTGGCCCTTAAAATGGGAACAGGTGATACATATTGTCCTTTATGTCAGATGGAAGAAGAATCAATTGATCACCTATTCTTCAAGTGCTCTATAGCTAGAGTAATATGGTTTGGTACAAGTTGGGGTATCCATTCCAACCTCCTTTCGATTACTTCAAGTAAAGACATCATCAAGCTTATATGTGAACCTCACATCCCAATTGGGCAGTCCCATGCAGCCAGCTCCTTATCTATTCAGACCTCAATCCATTTTGCTGTCACTCTTGACCATATATGGAGCTTAAGGAACCAAGTCATCCACCAAAACCACAAAATCAACCTTCTAACAACTATCAAGTCCCTTGAATCCAAAATAGTTGAACACATTCACTCCTTGGAAGTTACTGACCTTGAAACTGAAAAGCCTATTGTTTGTTGGAAGGCTCCCACCCTGGGTACAATTAAATTCAATGTGGATGCTGCCATATGTGATAACAAAGCTGTCATTGCTGCGGTAGCTAGAGATTCCAATGGTTGTTTACTCAAAGTTTAGGCAAAACATATTCCTTTTCTTGATCCCACTGTGGCTGAAGCAGCTATTATCATCTGGGCCCTTGAACTTGCTACTGCTGAACATCTTGTCAACATCATTGTTGAGAGTGATGCTAAATCCTGTATTGATGTGCTGGCCTGCCCTTTGGATGAGAGCTGCTGAAAGATTAGACATTTAACTTCTGTTTCTTTAGACTTAGCTTTATCTTTCCCTCTGTGTATTTTTTCTTGGGTCAAAAGAGATGCCAACCATGTGGCCCACTCTGTTGCCAAGGTTGCACCCTCCTTTTGCCTTCCTTTTTGTTGTTCTAAGGACAAGCTCCCTTCCTCTGTTAAAGAGGCTTGGATTAGAGACTTGTTCCTTCTTTCTTCGTAATATGATGCACATTTAGCAAAAAAAAAAGGTGATTGCTGCCTTCATTTTAATTGGTTGATGCCATATCTGTGTTGGACTGCAACACTTATATTTGTGTCTGCAGATTTTGGGGAAGAGATAGAGATACCTGGTACCTTGGTTGTGTATATAATATACTGTACTGTATTCACTACATGATGACCGCTTTGTGTAAATAACTCCAATTAGCGAGTTGTTAATATAATCTTCTATTTCTTGAAATACAGACCCACTTGCATAATGAGTTGTCAATATAATCTTCTATTCTTCAATTACATACCCACTTGCATAATTGGTTTACTCAATTTGCTATAATAACATTTTTCTTGAGATCCACTCCAAGAATATTAGATTTGGCATCATTCCAATTGAAATTAGACTAGACACATAAATTTTGTGGTAGTAACTGATTTATACTAATAAATGAATCCAAATGGTTTAACTATTTTTATTGTTGTTGTTGTATGATCCAGAAGTAATTGGATTAAGGTACTCTTTTATTTCTTACTTGACTTAACTTATTTTTTGTTTTATCAATTAAAAAGAACATTTTTTTTTCTCAATTATTATACAATATCTATTTCCTTTTATTTATTTATCTATTTTTTTTGTTGGTGCAATTTCAAGGGAGATCTATTTATTAATATTAGTTTTATCTTTTTTATTAATATATTTACCATAAAATAATTATAAATATATATTTTGATAATATACATATTATGTGTTTATATAGAACTTTTTCTGTGCATTGAAAATTTCATTATAAATTTTAGGTATTATACCAACAAATTTACAGATTTTACATTTTTTCTCCATTAATAATAGAAAATAAATATATAAAAAAACTAGAAAAACTTAGCACAGGTGGCGTGCATAGGCCCCACGGCATGGAGGAGTAGGGTACTCAGTCAAGAGTATAAAACATGCGACAGAATGTTTTTATTCTAATCAACGGTCCGCTGAGTTCCAAGCCCCACCCGCGCACCGCCTCGATGTCAAAGAGAAAGAGGTAGTGTAGGACTGCACGAGTCAAAAGAAAATGTGTTTTCAAAACCAAATAATGGGCCATTGAATCTTGAAATAGATCCATGGATTGACTGGTTCAACCCAAGTCAGTCAATTAGTAATTTATAAACGTAATGATTATCACAAATTTTACTTTTTATTTTTTATTTGATAAGAAGCAACAATTATTGTCTATCCCAAAAAAAAGAAGAAGCAACAATTATTAGGGATTATTTGAGATTAATAGCACTTCCAATCCCATAAGTGTATGCAGGGATTGCTAATGGTTCTGTTTGTTTGACTTTGTTTACCGTTTTATCATTCTTTTTCACTTTTTCACTTATTATTTATGTAAATTTTTTTAAAGTCCAACTTTTTTAAGGTACAATTATAATTGTGTTGCAAAACCCCTTTGTGGGTTATTCTAAAGAGAAGAAAGAGGCATGTATCTGGCTTGAGGGTTGCCCTTCCTTTCTCTTTCCTTTTGTACCATGATTTATATAATTATCGCTTTTGAATTACGAAATTATACTTTAATTAATTTTCAACAAATAAATAATCAGTAAAAAAAAAAATTCCAAACACACATTTATTATCATTATATTCCTGTTATATAAGACTCTTTGAGTTTGTTTGATATAACTTATTTTCATCGGTTTATTTTATTTATAAAATAAGTTAGATAAAATTATAAAAATATAATTGTACTTAAAAAAAGATTTACTAAGTCGTACCTTTTTTTGGTTGTATAAAAATAAGATAAACCAAAGGGACACACTCTCATATATTTAGGATATACAGTGTGTTTTTTTTAATTGCTAGTGCTCTTGAAGAAAAATGAAGTCCCCAAATTTGTAGTAATAAACTAATAACCATTTTCCATTCTTTAACGGCTTCATAGGATGGTCTTTTTTTAATTATTATTTTATATATATAAAATGATTTAATCTTAAAATCATGATTAATTAAGGTTAGAAACATAATTATTTTTCACAACAATTCACATAATCTATGATGATTAGAACAATTTTATTTTTATTATGCATCATTTACAACCTCTCATATCAACCTATATGAAAAGTATTGAGTACCGGCACTTATTCTAAAATCATTGCTTTCTTGTTGATGCAAGCCGCTTGGCTGTAATAGTTGCTCTGTGAGTGGACTACATAATTGGCGTTGGACTTGGACCCCAATGATCTTTCAGTAAAACCTGAGCTTTAAAAAAGGAAGTCTTTCTGATATATATATAAAATCCAATTCTCGTATCCAATTGTGTATCCCAAACATAATAGACACCTTTCCCTTTCCTTCTTTGCATATCTAGCTAATAGAGAAAGATGGGTGCTTGTTTTTCCAGCAGAACAACATCAGCATCAACATTCAACAACATACGAGTAGTTCACTTGAATGGTTTTGTGGAGGAGTTTGAAAATCCTGTTAATGTTGCCCAAGTTGCTGACAAGTCCCCAAAGCACTTCCTATGCACCCAAGTTCAGCTTCTATCCACTTGCCCCAAACCACTCAAGCCTGATACCCAACTTGAACCAGGCAATATCTATTTCTTGCTACCATTCTCAGCATTACAAGCTGATGTTTCACCTATGGACTTGGCCTCTATAGTGAGGAAGCTAACAGCGATGGCAAAAACTAGTCATTGTAAGTCCAAATCTCCACGAATTAGTCCTTTGTTGAGTCAAAATGACTCAAACCCAGCTACAACTACAAGTAGTCATAATCAGTTTATGGAGTCAGAAACTTCTGTGGTGGCATATGGTGTTGGACAAAGGTCTTGGAGGCCTGCTTTGGACACCATTAGAGAACAGAGAGAGGTCTTGGAGGTGGGTCAATCTTAGATTTTCAAGAAAAGCATTCAGACTCCGGAGACAGTGGAACTAGCTTGAATTTGAGGTAGTTTGTGCGCTTGTACAACAACAACAAAAAAAAATCTAAAAGAAAAGAAATAGTTGTGCTTGGTTTTGCTGCCTAACTAACAATTGTGGTTAGTAGGCATTGGCAAATATGTAAAAAAGGGTGTGGGATTGATAAGAATTGAAATTTTGTTTACTCACTGATTTGGGAAATCTCCAATGTCGTTTTTATGACTTTTTTAAAAATTTTCAGAGTGTGTTAAAACTTAATAGGATTGAACCAACATCATAAGGGGAGATTTCTTTCTTTCTTTTTAGAATATGAAATTGTTGTCCAAAACCACACTTTGTTTACTCACTTTATTTTGATTTGAGAAGGAAACCAGAAATCATAAATAGATAGGCCCCAATGTATCATTCGTTAGTTCTAAATCACTCTTTGTATGTGATACTTTGTGGATGAACAGAAATAAGGTAAGGGTTAGAATGATCACAATTCATTTTCACAAGGTTCATGAAGTGAAGTTCATAGAGATAGAAATGGTCCAGCCCATTGTTTGGGTGGTAGGGGATTCTCTTGTTTGTAATTGCTCGGGGCCGGTTCCCAGATCTGATCTGCCCATTCTTGTGCTGCGGCCTTGAATAGAGATGGGCTCAGGCCCGAGGCCTGAACCATCTCCAATTTTGTTTGATTGATTCTGGAAACTCCGAGGTGGGTACAGGCCTGATCCAATTAGACGGAGAAGCCCATTGAGCTAAAGAGTGGGTCTTTTTCTTAGAAAATAATAATTTTATTGATTGGGTAAAAAATTGTTTCACACCACTTATGCCATACGCACTTATTAACATTCACAAATTGTGAACATTGCACCCACAAATTGTAGATATATGTCTACAATTTTTGTTAGTACGATAAAACTTAGGTTATTTTTTTGGGACTTTACGTATCTTCAATGGTGTAAATTCACAGGAAATTTAAGGGGATTTAGCACATTTAAAGTATACTAAAAGCAAAGAAGTTAGATTGTAATCTGCCTACCTAATACGTAGAGCATTCTTTGTATTCATATTCATATATTACATGATATATACAAGGAAACAAGATAATAGAAACTGATAAGGATAACAGAGATTATAAGGAGAACTTAATCAAAAGGCAGATCATTGGTTTGGTGGATCATTACTTGATCCACTACAAAGCATCACCTTCCGAAATAAAGCCACTGGTTTGGACAATTCTTAACCTTAAATGCATTTGTTGGATTTCTGTACCTACGGATAATAACTAGGAACATCCTAATCCAGAATTAAATAGGTGACATTTTAGTTGCTTACAGGTGGTTAGTCCGGCTACTAACAACGTTGACAAATTAATAATCAATAGTTTGTAAGAAACTAATTTTCTATGATCAATCTATACAATCAAAGGGACAAACTATGGGAGCGGGTGGGACCCACTTTTGAATTGGTGAGCAATCCCACCCACCTTCTTTGCTATGAGAAACAGTAAAATGCTTAGGAACCCAAGTCTCCTCTTTTGTCTCTCTTTGTCTCAAGAGCTCCCTTTGTTTTTCCTCAACAGCTTTCTTTGCTTCTTTTGCTTTCTCCCAGTTTTTGCTCAGGATGCCTCGGCTCACCTCACTCCACACCACAGCGGATTCACTTGGCCATATTTCCTATTCAAAAAGAGCATCCCAATTCTTAATTAGTCAGATACACACATAAACATACTTGTAAATGTAGATAAAATCTAGCATATATTTATGCATACACATCCATGTATCATGATTTCAATTTTGAAAAGAAGTGTACATATTGGAGTTGTAGTTGTTTTATTTAACAAATACAAATGTAGTTATTTCTCCATAGGAATCCTACATCATATGCACAGAGAAATGCAACTGTCAAATTCACATTGTAAAATATAGCCAAATAATGAATTGTGGTTGGATTTTGAACTGTAATGCCTATTAATTCAGATTCTATTTTTTGAAATATGAACTCAACACAAAATTAAGAAACAGAGGAAAACTGGGATAGATGAGGCTTATAATTAAATTACCATAGGATCCTTGACAATAGGAGCTCTCAGCCCTGAAATTACTTCCTTTGCATTGTATATGACTGTTTCTTTCCCATTATTGATGTCCTTCATCCTCACAATTCTGCAATAGGAAATAAAAGTAGTAATGTTTTAGTATACAATTAACATATGTGCTTTTCTTTTATTTGGATATTTCGATAATTATAACAATGGTGAGACAAGGAGACAGGATTTGAACCCTGATTCTCCTCATAAATAGAGCATACAATGCCAATGAATTACAAGGCTCTTGACTACGAGAATCCTTTTGAAAAGACACTTAAAAGTACATACCTATCCCATTGACCATCAATCTCATAGAGAGTCTTCAATGAAGAGGATTCAAAGACCTTCCCTTTAATAGACCGATGATTTCCCCTGCGCCCTAGAAAAGAATTGTATTTGTAATGTAATTCAGCTTCAAGGCCACTTTCTTGACATTGGATTCTGACATTACCAACCCAATCAGTCCCAGGAACCGGGAAAAATCTGATCAAGAGCTTTGGAGAGTTCATTACATAAATTTCTCCATGATTTAGGAGCTTCAGCTGCTTTTTCCCATGCACCTCAACTTCCACGGAAGTACCTAGATTGGTATTTCAAGAAAAAGAGTCTAAGTAATTAGAACAAACACAATAGAACAGCGATTCTAAAAATACATCACTTAAAATGTGGATATATTACCATAAATTGTGGCATATGGTAATATTATCAAGTTTGAGCTTTGAACAATTAGATTCTATTTACACTACATTAATAAGGTGGAGTTGCTTAGTGTAAACTAAAAAAACAGAAATTATTTCCATTAAAATTCTCAAGTACCATAGAATTTTGGAGTAGGATGATGACACCAGATCATTTCAACATTTTCACTCTCATCAGTTGCATGGAGGGCAGATACAGGTGGGTGATGTGAAACCTGCACAAGGTTTATATAGGAGATTAACCAAAGGTAAATAATTAAATCTGCTCTTCAAGCTGGGCTAGGCTGTACTTGCATCAACATCAACAAGAAATGCAGAAGAGTAGCTAAGAGTACCTGTTCAAGTAGAACATTGAGATTTCCCCTTGAAGCATGGTGTGTTTCTCCAAGAATGGGATTGTAAGGAGCAACACCAAAGATCACAGGACGCACAGTAGAAATGCTCCACGCTACAACAGCTATGAATCTGTCTAGGGGCCGCTCACCACGGTTGCACCTGCTCACAATATCACCACTAGCAATGCAATACACTGATTCGCCATAGCACTGAAGGTGGGTCTTTGGGATGTTGAACAGAGGTGGCATCTGAACTTGCTCAATTACCAACAAATAAAACATATTGTTAAGACCATTGGATTCTTTAAAATGTCACATATATTTTATTTGGTCAAAATTTAGAAGAAATTGGAGGATTTAATGAGAGGAAATCATCTCTCAAGATGGCATACGCTTTTGAAACCTGTCACGTATTTTCTTCTCTTCATTACAAATTTGATTTGTTGGTTTGTAATGGTTTGTTTGGCGTCATTTCCCTGTGGAGGCCAAGTTGAGCCTTTGGGTTTTTTAAGTTTTTATCTTTTTTATTGGGTCTTTTCCATTTATGGAATAAAAGATTTTCATTTAAAAATAAAATCAGATAATCACAAAACAATCCTAATGGGAACTTTTACGTTAAAAATTATAATTATTTGTTTATGAATATTTGATTTTTGTAGCTTATCAAGTATTAAGAAGGAAAATTACTCCCGAAACACAAATAAACTTTATCTTCCTACCATATAAAAACTTCTAGACAAATAGGAAGAAACATGATTACTACAGCTGTAATAATAAATGGTTGTCGATTTCTCCATGATATTAGTTCATAAAAAAGTGGCCCCATTTCCAACTTTGAAAGGAAAAATTTTTGTTGATTAGTGAAAACAATGTAATGCCCATTACTTCTTTGAATGCATATTTTCAACATCACAACATGTTTTCAACGAAAGTCAAACATAAACATATTTTGATATTGGGTTAATCGTAGAAAGTCGCCTTAAATTATGTGTATACTTACACGTTACTCCATAAATTATGAAAACTTACAATCATCAGTTCATCACCTATCAAAATGAATTATCCGTTTTGCACTTGCAGCTAGTTAATATACTAAATTTTTAATGTCATGGTTTTTTCAAAAAAAGAAAAATTAATGTATGTGATTTGCATGTAATCATTAATGTTAATGATCAATTAGGTTATACGATATAATTTGTAAAGGGATTTTGTTAACGGGTGCCCTTAGAGTAATGGTTAAAGATCATTAAATGCTTACATTTTATTGAAAATAACAAAATTTAATATTATAATAATGAATGAAAAGATTAAAATATCTTTAAAAACTGTTTTTTGTATTATTTTAATATTTAAATTTCATTATTTCTTATAAAGTAAACGTAATAAATACTTCTTTAACCATTATTTCAAGAGTACACGTTAGTCGTATAACCATTATTTCAAGAGTACACGTTAGTCGTACGCGGGTATTACAATTATGGTCATGATTGCAAGTTTTGGGAGCAAAATGCAGGTATCTTTCCACAATTAACCCTTTGATGTTAAATCAATCAAATGCAAATCGATAAAGACAACTGACCAATCACAATCAAAAGCGTATGTTGGTATTAAAGAAATAAAATGCTAATGATAGATACGACTGACCAAACATACCAGACTCATGGTCATGGTGACATACTGCAACTATAATCCATTAGTGCTTTAAGAAGAATAATATTTAATGGAATGTGACTTGCCTGAAACCGTGTGAGATCTGATCCTGGCATTACATTTTTAAAGAGGCTTAAAACAAGTTGGAGAGGATTTGGAGCTGTGTAATCAGCATCTGATTCCCCCTCTAATGCCAATGGCTTGGTAAGAACAAGCCTCGTCTCATCCTTCTCTTCATAGACCTGTACCACATTGTAACAATTCCAAATTGTGAGGGGAGAGAAAAAAAAAATTCGCATTTCTATTTTTTATCTTTTGGGTTAGTACCCTGCTACAACATAGAGAACAATTTGTTCACAGTGCTTTCTTCTTCTTTCTTTTTTAAGAGACTCTAGACTTAAAAATATTTGTTTTTTGTCTTGATAATTGTTCACATCATTACATTAACATAAATGTAAGATCAGGACACCCCGTGGACCGTCAATTTGTAGCATTACATTATGCTGATGAATTAAAATTACAATTTGATTTCTAAGAGGACAAGAGAAAGACCAAAAGGATCACGTATCAAGATTGTACCAAAAATAAGTGATGTCACACAAATAAACATTGAACCCCCACACCACATATATATATATATATATAAGATAGAGAAGAAGGGGTCTTTATCGTAATGAAAAATGTGATGTCAATTGTCACAGAATTTAACAAAAAATAAGTGAGCACCAGTACAGAAGATTGTCTCGACTAGATTGGTGTCCAAAAGCGACAGAAATAAGGCATTTTTGTATGAGCTAAATTCAGAATAAAACATTATGGGCTAAGAATTTTAAATGTCTCTTGACATGAACAAATCCCCAACCAGAAAAGTTATGAAGTTAGAAATGAAGGTAAAGGCCAAGAATGTGTGCTAATAAGGATCTCAAAGCATTAAAGGAGAAACGAAAAAAATAAATAAATGTAGCAGAAGCTTTCTTTGAATCCTTACCAGTTGAGACCATCCCAAGGAAATTTAGCATTAAAGCAAGATCCCCGGAAATTTGTGGTTTTCAAATTAACAAAATGAAACTTATGGAAGAAAGAATCAGAGGACTTTAAAATTGGTAGCTAGGCATGACTGAACCAATTAAACAAATGGAATATTGGGATGCAGCAGATAGGTTCCCATCCTAATGACAGTAAACCAATAGAAAGAGTAAATGTGTGAAAGAAGATTTGCATAAATGAATCAAAGTTTGAGAGATACTACACCATAAAAATAATCTGCATATGTAAAAGGAGAAACAATATTGAGTAATATTGCAAATTCTATTACATAAATCTTACAAATTGACGTGCGATTTTTAAACACAACCAAAAAATAATTTAATATTTATTTATTATACAATTAAAATTACATTAATCAAAATATTTTATGGTAAAATTAGTAGTATCTTTAATATTTTCCAACGACATGTGTCTCATTCATTTCATCTATATATCTATATATATTAAGTACTCTGTTTTTGCCGTATATTTATTGTCATTCTTATCCACCATCTAAATCAAGTAACAAAAAGGTAATTTAGATGTATATTTAATATACACAAATTTAGAAGGCAATTATTTATACTATTTCTAGATTTATTTGAACCATTTTGACACTACTCTTACCGACTTCACAAGTATACCAAAATGAATAAGATTCCCTTGTGCATTTGATAGTGTTTATTTTTGTTAACTTATTTAGTCATTTTTTATCCAATTTTTAAATAAATAAACTAGTCCGAAATAAGGTAACCAAGCCTACATAAACATTGAAAGAACAACATTGTTTACTAAAAAAAAAAGATAAGTATGAAAAACCCAAGAGACAGCAACCGGTTTTTGATGCTGGGGGCGAATTTTGTCCATTATGGAAACTTGGAAATGATGAACTCCGAGTCCAAACTCCGAAGTAATTCCATGTTACAAAACATGATACATGCTTAAAACACGAATCTAAGACTCGGTGCATGTTGTCCCATCTTAGCGTAAAGAATTTGCAAAGAAAAGAATACCATTAAACAATAAAGTAGCCAGCCAATCAATAAAGGCCTACCAGACAAAACAAGTATCAATTGGCCTATTGCCATTCAATCTATATATTATATATTATAGCCGGCAAACCGCTTTTACATGCCGGAAAACTGCCACCTTGGAAACATAAGCGGATTTTTTGAAAAGAATACAAAACCCAAGTGGGTGTTTCATGTTTATAGTTTGTACCACTCTATTAGAAACTGAACAGCCATATACACAAACATACATAGTTATCATATAATTCGTATAAAATTTGAGAGAGAGAGAGAGAGGTATGCATACCATTTGAGGAAGCTTTGGGTGATAGCACTGAAGAGTTTTTTGTGTGAAAGTTAAGACTGACGAGGACTATATGTGTGTGTGGGTTTGTTGTGACTGAGTCAAAACTCAAAAGGCGTTCTTATAGGCTACGGATAGAGCGAGGAGGAGTTGGAGCTGGAGTTGGCCTTCTTTATAGGAGTTTGCGGAGCAAAACTTTGGTTAATTCTTATACTTCTTTATTTTCAATTTTGTTATGTACCTTTTTGGGAAAAGAAAAACGTGATTAGTTTTAAAATCGTTTGCTCTAACTTTTGTACATTTGGTCTAACAAATGTGACTTATAATTTAATACCGACTTAATTTTATTCTTGATCTATTTGTTGATACAATAAAACTAATAATTTTACAATAATATTAAGGTGTTAAACTGTAAATAATAAATAATAAAATGCAGTAAATTGTAGGTCTAGATAAGATTAATAAAAACTTATCAACTCCTCATCAGGACCACCTACTTAAGACAAAGTCTTACGTTTATTGTGGTACACATATTAGTAGAGTATTACTTGTCCCTATGAGAATAGTCGAAATACCCGTATCTACGGAACGCTGGACACTCAAGATTATCAAAAAAATAAATAAATAACTAATCAACTCAGATTTTTTTTTTTTGATGAGTTGATCAACTCGATTTTATTGTGAAAATATTGATAACTTCACCTAAGAGAATGAGAATCTATAAGCCAACTTGAAATACTTACTGTCTTTTCGTTTTGCTTTTGAGACGCGTACTTCAATGAATATCATAGTAGCTGAAAAGTGGTGTACAAAGAAATATGTGCTTCGTTCGTTGGGGAGAAAATATTAAAATTAAAATTAATTTTATTGGAAAAGCTTTGGTCAGAGTATTATCCAGCTGCTTTCAATTCTTATAATGCCGGCCGATGGCCATTATATTATTTAAATCTTGTTCACATTGTATAATTATGATTAAGGGTAAAATTTAAGTACAGTTTTTTAGGTTAAATACAAACAATATTATCTTTTCCAAGAATATTTAAATTCAATGTATTTGAATTCAACTAGGAACCTAATATACTTAACCTAAGAAACTGTACTTAAGTTTTGCCCTATGATTAAAGTATCGTAACCCTTGCAGTAAGTAACATTAAAGTGGTTCCTAGTAAAAAAAAAAAAACCATTAAATTAAGTGGGTTCTAAATACTAATCCACCTGCCTTATACTTTGATCGTTCCAAGTATGGGTTTGTTTCGACCAGGAGGATTTGATGATACCACCTAAACAAATGATTAGGTGGAGGATTTGATGATACCACTTAAACAAATGATTAGACATAAGAAGTCCTTTCAAGTATATAAATATCAGGAATCAAAGTGTTTTTGTTTTGAGCAAATCTGCAAAACTTAAATTATCATGTTAGATTTATATTAATCAATTTATATCACAACTTGTTCTTTAGATTTATTGATTTAAAATTCTCTTTTCCTTTTATAATTTGATAGCTGGAGGATGATAATTTAAACTCTGGTTTTGCTTATAAAGGAAATGAGTCAATACCAGTTGAGTTATTAAGGGCCTGTTTGGTACGTGTTTTCGTTTTCTGTTTTGGTTTCGTGACTTTTTTCAGTATTGAAGTTGGAACTTTAATCCTGATTTGAATTCAAGATTGTAAAAAAAAATTTTTGTACATAATTTTGGTTTCACAACTGAAATCACAATTTAAAAAAAAAAAAAAAAAAAATTTTGTTTTAATTATTTTATCATTCTTTCTCTCTTTTTCCCCCCTTTTCTTCTCTTTCTCATCGTCTCTCTCTATCCCATTCCTTCCCTACCGAGCCGCCTCTCTTCCCTGGTCCCAATCTTTCGCTGCCATGGCAGTCGTTGGCGTCCTCACTTTACAGGGATCTTTCAACGAACACATCGCAGGCACATCCTCTCTCACTCTCTCTCACACACACATACTTACGTGTGGGCTCTATTAGCTAAATCTCTCCGTGTCTTTGTTTATCGTGGTAGCGCTGAGAAGGCTAGGGGTCAAAGGCGTGGAGATAAGGAAGCCAGAGCAGCTTGACAGCGTAGCCTCCCTTATCATCCCTGGAGGAGAGAGCACCACCATGGCTAAGCTCGCTCAGTACCACAACCTGGTCCTCTCTCTTTCTCACCGTCTATTCTTTTTCCGGCCCCAGGGGAGTTTACTTGACCCATTCCCCAGTCTTCCGCACTGCTCAAGTAAGTGTGCGACTCCTCATCTGTTTTTTTTTTTTTCCTCTAAAACACACTGTGCGAGGTCGACCTTAGCCTCACCTTCCCGGATTTGATGAGATCCAAGATCATCTCCGCCTTAGCTCGCCGGGATTTCTTTCGGAGAACCCATTCTAATAATAGAGTGGGTTGTTGCAGAAATTAATTGGAAAGGAAGGTGGGAAGGTGAAGTAATGAGGAGCGGTGTGGGGGTTTGGCCGAGAGTAATGAAGAGAGAGAATCAGGGGCTCTGTAATGGCCGAGAGAAAAAAGAGAGAGAGAAGCAGAGAAGCGTCTAGAGGAGAGAGAGAGAAAATAGGGAGAAAAGGAACGTGGGCCTAGTAACGGTAATAAAACTGGGACCCACATGAATTCAGTCCGGATTTGAATTCGGCTTGGATTCAAAAACAGGCTAATGGGTGTTCTTAAATTTGCTATGGGACCCACATAAAATTCAAGTTAGGATTTCAATCTTCACTTAAATTCTGTGTACCAAACATCTTGAATTTTAATCACTGGGTGGCTGTTTGGTACATTGTTTTTGGATTGTGATTCTGTGATTCAAATCCATAATCACTCGGTCTTGAATTTTAATCACTGGGTGGCTGTTTGGTACATTGTTTTTGGATTGTGATTCTGTGATTCAAATCCATAATCACTAGGTCCCACTAATAAAAAAGATGTTTGGTACACAGAATTTAAGTGAAGATTGAAATCCCAACTTGAATTTTATGT
>OU015770.1:9241456-9266588 GCA_907173295.1 Fagus sylvatica | reverse complement strand
ATGGTATTCCAAAGAAACCCATCTGGGTTTTCAATTTTATCGAAAACCAAACCCGCATAATCCATATCTCCATGCTCCGAAACCGCACAAAACACAATGATCTTGCCAATGACATAGAGGTTATGGTGAAGGCAGGTTTGGATTATATGGGCATGGACTTGCTTCAAATCTTTCATGGTGGCACACCGCTTGAAAAGGGACATAACCCTTTGTTCCTTTCCAAAGGCAGTGTAATTTGGGATTACATTTGTTGTTGCTGAATTGGTAGATAAAGAAGAGAGTTTAAGCTTTGAAAAAGACAATGGAAAAAGTAACTGTATTGCTTTGCCTCGAAAACAAAGAGGGGATGCCAGGTTTGAATTTAGGCGGGTAAGGTATTTAACGGTCATCATAACTAACTATTTGGTCTGGTCCCAGTTTCATATTAGCTCTTCCAAAGGGCACATCTATAATGCTATATGGGCTTTAAGGCTTTTAGCATTGTACTATAACATTATTTGCATATGACATATTTGGCTATTCGCTTTGGCTCTTAAACACATTCACGGAACATATGAAGTGATTCTAAACTTCACATTATGCTCTTAGAAGGCCTTAACACATGGAGTGAGTGAGTAATGGATATTTAGAGCATCACTAACAGTCTCTTTATTTTCTTCTCTACATGTGCAGAAGTTTGCAAATTAATTTTTTGGTTTGGCTCTCTACATGTAGAGAAGAAATGAGTATACAAATGATGTTGGAGTTGCTCTCCACCTATTGTTGATTGATTTTGAGGTTGAATACTCCAAATCTTAACAAATTTCTAAGAACATAATGTAGAAACATAAATGTAATCTGCTTTTTAATCCAATTAGGTGGAGATTAGGAGATAAGTCACTAGCATTTATTTGAGGTCTGGATTAACAGTATTGTTCGGTAGTGAGTAGGATTATACTTTCTTCTATGCGCCATGGAGGCTTAAGACCTTTACCTTTTTGGCAAAACGTGTAAAAGGCAATCTATGACCATGGAAGGTAATCTTCTTTGTATGAGTAGCTTTCCTAGATGAATTATTCCATCACTTTTATGCCTTTTTTCAGTTAATGGGTCTAATTTACCTAAACTTTAACTCTAAACATAGAATAAAGCGAAAGCCCAGTCAAGATTTGAACTCATTGGGCATGATTGAACCTACTCAAATTAGGTCCGGCTCAACCTGCCAAAAATTTGGGCTGGACAGCCTAATTGGGTTACTCCTCACATGGTCACATGGCATCTTACTTTTCTGATTTGTCACACACTACATATGATGAAACTATAGTCTATTCCTATTTGATCAACTGCCGTCTGTTGAAATTTTCATTGAAATTGAAGGAACTTTTTGAATTTTAAAATTCATGGAATTTCTGCTCTACCTTAACTAAATTGAACATCTTATTAAGAAATTTATTTTTCTCACCATTACAATGATCCTCTCAAATGTATTTTATGAAAAATTTCAGATATTTTTACGTATTAAAAGAACCCAGAATAAAAAGTATACATTTACTATACGGCAGAAAGATTGAGTCATAAGTGATTTGTGCTATGAAATGCATTGTGCACCCACTTCAATCATACATGAAAGACAATGTAAGAATTAAAATATTTAGGCTAACCAATTGGAAGAGAAAAGTTATAGGTCTTGAATTCTATATAGGGGTGTGTTAAGTTTCTTTTTTGTCAAATAAGAGGATTTGTGTTCAAATCGTGCATACATAAAAAAGAAGCTCATTGATATCTTGATATGATGATAAAGAGTATTTGTCAGGGAGTGGATATCTTAGGAATCAAATTATATCGTATCTATATATATTTAAAAAGTTTCATGCAAAAAAGGAACCATCAAGATTAGGTGTTGGATTCCAAGTTAATTGGTTTAATTAGGCATACCAAGTCACTTACAAAAAATGCATTTGAATAAAAATATTTTATACCATTACCTGATGTCTGCAATCTCTTTCAAATAGTTACCTTCTCCAACCAATATGTATTCTGTCCCACAACAATTATTAGAAAATGTTCTCAATCCATTGGGTTTAAGGTAGTCATTGGTTTAAAATTTTGAGTGAGGATAAAATATGGATTTTAAAGCAAATGCTCCTAAATCATATGGCATCATGCCTCAATTAGTTGAACCCAATGGTCAAATAATGACCTCACGACACCTTCTGTGGGTCTATGCATGCATAGTGTTATATAAACAACAAAATGGCACAACATAGAAAATAATATTTCAAAAGTACAAAAAACCTCACATGAAGACAAGTAAATAGAGCAGTTTGATTTAGGATATAAAATGTACGGTTCACACTTTCACACCAGACCCAGAGACAGAACCAAGATTTTGCTTGAGTAGGCAATCAGGCGCAATCGTCAACTTATTGATAGTATTAGTTTTTGATTGATAAAATGTACTAAAATCAAATTCAACACAACAAGTTCCTGAAACATATGTTTTAGGTAAGATTGATAGCATCAAAGGATCCTACAAGTTTGTAAGTATATGTATATGAAAGAAGTTTAGTAGATTAATTGATAATGTATTCAGAAAAATAAGTATTTTCTTGTTCATCTATTTCCAACTAAAATTGACTTCCTGAAAACATGATAAAGTTTTGTAGTAAATCATATAGTAAAATATCCAAATTGCAAAAAATTAATCAATGCAAAAGAATGACTTTTACAATAGCATATAGATATCTCCAATCAACAAATATGCAAAGAATTTCATGTCAATTCATAAGACTACATGCAATTGAAAAAAACTACAAAATTTAATTCCATAGAGAATAGTATAATATTTAGGAGAAAATAATTCAACATTTTGTATTCTTCAAAATTTTAAGTCAAGGACTTATTACTTACCTTTGTAATCGTTGAAGAAGAGAGTCAGTCTCAAAGATAAAACAATTTGATCCTGCTGTTCACACGTCACCTTAATCTTTTTGCTTATTTCATATCTTCTTTTGTTATTAGAGGAACACCCCATCTTTCCGGATTCAAACTAATATTGTTCTCAAGTCTTTTTTTTTTTTTTTTGTCAAATTGATCTTGGACCTTGATCTCGTTTTTCGGAAATTCAATCATATATGTTAAATAAAATGCTATGATACCATGTTCGAATGGATGCTGTGATACTATGTTAAACATAAAAATGCGAAGGAGAAAAGAGTCTAGAGAAATAGAGAGAAGACACAGAGTTACGTGGTTTGACACAATGGCCTATGTCCACAGCGGAAAACCTTTGACGATTACATCTTTACTAAAATGCTTGACTCGTTATAATGAGACCCAAGTAATGTATATATACTAGACAAACCTAATCTAACTAGAATTAGGAGAGGAGAGAAAAAAGTTGACCAATAACCTTCTTTCTTTCATTAGGCATGGTTTTGATCAATTGATTGTGTTATCTATCTCCTATATTGCTTTCGCGTAGTGTCAATTAAAGATCTAGTCTTGTATTACAGTACTTTGAAGTGAATTTGAACTAATCTCCCATAAGTTTCTGAAATTTTAATACGGGAATTGCACCAACTCTTACGTGGTTTAAACTTTAAACATGTCAATAAACACTTTGATTCAAATTGTGTAATTTGCTTTTCCAAATGTAGAAGTATATTTTGTGATGGTGAAGGCCGATTGTGGGCAGTTATCACCTGCCACAACTACTATTTTGTTCTTCGATGTTCGTAGAAATGCTTTGTCCAATGAAACTGCTAGAGTGATTTACATGTCAACATTCATAAAACATGCTATTAAAAATTAAAATATAAACCCTAAAACTCTATAAATTTAAACGCTAGACATTACATGCGTAGACAGCGGAGGAAAATAGCGATTGTTATGGACTTGAATAATCAATATTTAAATCTTGATAATATTTTATTTAGAATTACTTGTTTAAATTTCTCCTCCTCTGTATAGAAGAAGTAAGAAAATGAAAATTAGGTTTCGTTTTTCTTTCTTTAAGCACAAAGAAAAGAAAGTTATTTATCATTGCATTTAGATTTAAACTCTAGTAAAAAGAGAATGGGTGAGATGAGATCCGACTAGATTTTAGTTTTATAATTTAGGTTTAAATCTCCCCAAAAATTTTAAAAGAAAAATCTTTGTATTGTGAATATCCAAGCATCATGATGCCATGCAGACGTATAACAAGGACTCATCCTATAAAAAGAAACACCATCCATCTTTACCAAATTATTTTATCATTTTATTTTAATTTGTACATTAATGTTTAGACTTTAGTGAATGGTTAAAGATTTTCATCGTATTATAGGAGAGTTGGGGAAATCAAACTATATTATCATTTCATTTTTGTGCATTTTAGTGAATCATTAATGATAATATATGCTATAAGGAGAGGAGGGTCGAGGCAAATGACGCTTATTTTCTTAATTTATAGCATAAACGTGGATTGATACATAGAGAATGTTATAATAAAAAAAGTAAAGTATGGTCCATACGAGGACTTTTACTCCCATGTCATCCGCAATTACGGAAAGATACAGAAAATCTTCTGGCTTTTAAATCAGCCATTTCTTCCATTATATTATATTTGAGTAGGATGAAAGAACTAACTTCTTGTGATAATGCCCGGTTAAATGGAATTTATAAATACAGCCATTGATGTTGTAGAATAAGCCAAATTAGAGTAGATGACATCTTGCTTAAATAAGGAATATTCCTTATCCTTAACCAGTTGGTTACAACTTCAATTCCAACTTTAGATTATATATTGAAATGATTAACTATAAGAATTGTCAATATCAAAGTCATATTAAATATATAGTAGATCAGTAGTATTGTATGTTCTCTTTTATTAAGATAATTTTACGTTTTTATTAATATACTTACGAATACATGAGACAGTGACATTTTCATTTTATTCTTTGCATCAATTTTTGCCGGGGCAGTTTGGTAGCTTACCCTGTATAGGATTCTGCAGGATCTGTTTGCTTGTTTGTTTGTCTGAAAATGAAATTAAAATAAACAAATATGAATTGTCAATGATCTTATCTTGATCTTATTATGTATGTGCTCATTCCCATTCTATTTGACACTTTGTAACTAATTGGAATACCCACAACATGTCGGTTTTTAGTATGTTCCTTAAACATCTTCAATGACCATCCTCAAAATGGTTACCACCTATAAATATTCAATTGGATAGTCAAATAATAATTTCCAATTATTTATCAATAAAGAAATTTGATTTACATTCCCAACTTGCACGTATGATCGTCACCCGATTTGTCCTATAAAGAAAATTAATTAATTAGGAAAGTCTCCACATTTGTCACATGTTTAGCTTTCAAGGGAGAGTTAGAAAAATAATCTTAATTATTTATAGAGAATCAAAGCAAGCAGCTGATTTTACGATTTTTATTAGGATTGACTTTCGTCGGTAGGTAGGTATGGAGTTCCAATTTTCTTATTGATTTATAAATATCGTTTCCGTAATATTTGTGGTATTCCTTGAAGACTTTGTTTTACATTTAGTCAATCTTTTATTAAAAGAATAAAACATAGAAAATGAAGATTCATGCCATATTCACAAATATTTATTAAGTGATACTAAGGATACTATAAATTTTAATAAATTTTGCAAACTTATGTGTCATCAATCACAAAAAAAAAAAAAAAAAAAAAAAAAAAAAAAAAAAAAAAAAAGAAGAATTTTTGAACATTTATTTTGGTTGATGAAGTGGCATTAATCATATTCATTGTCACGTCAATTTGTAAATTTTTTGTAGTAGCTTTAACTATTTCTAAATTTATGTCGAAATTTTGAGTATGCATTAATTTGTAAGAGAAATAAACCATGGTATAAACTCTAGCACTCCACTAACAAAAATAAAAAATTTCAAGCATTTTAAATCAACCAATTAAGTAGCACGCTATCTTGATATAGGATGGGATGTTATACACGTTTCTCTCTCGGCTATGGGGGCGACCACTTCAAACCCTAGCCGTCAGTAGAATTATGTCCTTGCCCTAGTGCAAGTTTTTGTTCCCTCCGGTGTGTATACACCGGTAGGACGGGTGTGCTTATATAGCCTACTTTCCTTTCCTCTCCTTTACTATCTTCTCTTCTTGTTTTTTGTTTGGTTTTATTGTCTCGTTTGAATTTTTGTTTTCTGTGCGAGGTATCTAATATGGAGCCGATTGAAGATATGTGGAAAAATTTCTCTCTGTCTGACAAAGAAGGCCTTGATGTGGATCTAGCCAATACCTCACAACAATCAGAAAATATCCTGGCAGCAAAATTCCTTACGTCCCGTGTTCTGAATATGGATGCTGTGGCCAGGACTTTTAAGCCGTTATGGAAGACAAGACAAAGCTTCACTGTACAAGATATAGGGGCCAATAAGGTTGCCTTTGTCTTTGAGGATGCGATGGATCTGGAGAGAGTCCTCAGGAATGAACCATGGACCTATGATAAGTTCCTGGTAGTGTTCCAACGAGTACAAGGAGACGAACCCATCCAGGATTCGATGTTTTCTCACACGTCTTTCTGGGTTCAACTCCATAATTTACCCATAAGGCGCAGAACTGAAGAAGCCGCAGAATCCATTGGTTGCTCGATAGGCTTGGTGGAAAAGGTGGCTGCTAGCGAAGACGAACGTGGGGGCGAAAATTGCATGCGAGTTCGTATAAGATTGGAAATAAATAAACCATTATGCCGAGGACGCCTGGTTAAGTTTGAGGAAGGGATAAAAGGTTGGGTAGCTTTCCGCTATGAAAGGCTACCAAACTTTTGCTACTGTTGCGGCTGTCTAGATCATGGAGAAAAAGATTGTGATGTGGGGATCCAACAACGACAAACAAGCAATAAGCAGGAGTACCAATTCGGGGCCTGGCTTAGAGCTACTTCAGACCGAGCACCACATAAGACTGTGGTGATTGTACCTGGAAATCAACCAAAAAGCAGGGACAAGCCATGCCGGCAGGATCCTCCATGCCGTCAGGATCCTTCACAGCACCAACCAACGGCGGAGGCGGAAGAGCTGACCAGAAACCAGCGTGAAAATGGCAAGACCACTGATAATACGGAGGAAAATCTGGAGAATGAAATGGAGGTTGAGCAGAATCCGGGATTTCCAATCCCAGACCGAATCAAGCAGTCAAACGCCGAGATCTTCAATAACCAACTTAAGGAAATTGATCTAGCCATCAATTACATGCCTTTTGGGGAGAACTTTCCAGACCAAAACCATGAGCTGTCTTCCACGGAAAATTTCCAACTTGAGCATGGACCGAAGTCAACTGGGCCTAAAGAAATTTCTGTGAACAACTTATCCACTCCAAGCCGTAGGCCATTACAAAACATATCCAATGGGCCGTGTACTCACCAGGAACCAAAGCCAAGCACCACCAAATGGAAGAAACTTGCACGTGCTCACAAACCCATTCGTGATCCACCTACCATAGCCCAATCTCTCAAGCGGGATTTTATGCTCATAGAAGACGAACCAGTGCAGGGTAAAAGGCCTAAAGCAGGAACTGACCAGTGTAACTTTGGTACCACCTTCACCATTGATAACCCACTGGATTGTATGACACAGAAGATAACGGCAGCGGCTGGTTCCCAGCCCTGCCGAAAGCCATGAAGTACATCAGCTGGAATTGTCGTGGGCTTGGGAACCAGGCGACAATTCAGGAACTCGCAAACCTTGTGCGAATAAAGGACCCCTCCGTCTTGTTTCTCTCCGAAACGTGGATGGATGAAGATCGGTTCGAAATGTTACGATGTAGATTTCATTTTTCTAATAAATTTGTAGTCAAAAAAATAAATAAAGGAGGAGGTTTAGTTCTTTTTTGGAAGCATGATATTGATCTGTCTATTAAATCTTATTCTTTATCTCACATTGATTCTGTTGTTGACAGCAATTCAGACCAACCTTGGAGGCTCACATGCTTTTATGGGGCACCTGAAACCCATCTCAGAGAGCACTCTTGGAATCTCCTTCGCACACTCAATGGGCAACACTCTCTTCCATGGTGCTGCTTCGGAGATTTCAATGAGATTGTTCGAAGTTCCGAGAAGAGTGGTAGGCGAAACCAGAGTGAAAGTCAGATGCAACGATTCCGGGCTGTGATCGATGAATGCGGTTTCATAGACTTGGGATTTCGAGGCCTCCCTTTTACATGGTGCAACAACAGACGCGGCAATGCGACCACATGGTTACGGCTTGACCGTTTCATGGCAACAAATGACTGGGTTTTACGATTCAGTTCCGCAGCTGTTGATCATTTGGAGTGCACTACCTCGGATCACAAGCCTATCTGCTTGAACACTCAACCGGTGCAAGTGCCTAGACCACGTCAGAAACTCTTCAGGTTTGAAGATATGTGGCGCATGCATCCAGATTGTGAACCAGTAGTTACTCAAGCATGGGTACCGAAAACCAGAGGATCTCCAATAGCACAAGTGAAAACAAAAATACAAAGATGTGGAGATGAGCTTACTAGATGGAGTCGAACACAATTTGGCAACATTACCAAATTATTAAAAGAGAAGACGGAACTGCTCAGACAAGCAGAAGTGGACAGCACACTTGGGTTCGGCCATGACACAGTTATCTCTATTCGCAAAGAAGTGAATGACCTGCTTATTAAAGAAGAGAAAATGTGGAAACAAAGATCTCGAGATTCTTGGCTTAAAGAAGGGGACCGCAATACAAAATATTTTCACAGCCGTGCATCCCATCGCAGAAGGAGAAATACAATTCTAACATTGATAAGAGATGATGGGGAAATTGTCACTGATCCGGCAGTAATTGGAACGCAGTTCATTGATTATTATCAAGCTCTATTTACTGCCAATCCGTTAGAGGATGTTGAAGTGGTGCTGGATGGCATCCAGCCGTGTGTCACACAAGAAATGAACCAGAATTTAATAAGCCAATTCACTGAGGCTGAAGTAATTACTGCCATGAAACAAATGGCCCCACTGAAGGCTCCTGGACCTGATGGAATGCCCCCAATTTTCTACCAAAGCTACTGGCATGTTGTGGGTAAGGATATATCATCTGCTGTTCTTTATTGTCTACACTCAGGTACGCTACTACCATCTCTAAATCATACATATGTCACTTTGATTCCAAAGACCAAATGTCCAGAAAGGGTGACAGAGTATAGACCAATTAGTTTATGTAATGTTATATATAAACTAATCTCTAAAGTTCTTGCAAATCGTCTTAAAAAAATCCTGCCACATGTAATCTCGGAATCTCAGAGTGCTTTTGTTCCTGGAAGGTTAATTACTGACAACATCTTAATTGCATTTGAAACTTTGCACCACATGCACAACAGAAGGGTTGGTAAGGTGGGTTCTATGGCTCTTAAGCTTGATATGAGTAAAGCTTATGATAGAGTAGAATGGGGATTTTTGAAACAAGTAATGGTCCGCATGGGGTTCCATGATAGGTGGATATCGCTTATTATGGAGTGCATAAGCACTGTGACCTATTCAATCCTTATCAATGGCAACCCCACAGGTCACATTACCCCCACTAGAGGTCTTCGTCAAGGTGACCCTATCTCCCCATATTTGTTCCTATTATGTGCAGAAGGATTAAATGGATTGATCAGAAAAGCCTCATTCCAAGGTGACATTCATGGTGTGTCTTTATGCCCGAGAGGGCCGAAGATTACTAACCTGTTTTTTGCAGATGATAGTTTGCTGTTTTGCAGGGCCTCTCTCCCTGAATGCCAAAAGATCCAGGAGATTCTCACAATTTATGAAAAAGCCTCGGGTCAACAACTCAATAGAGCAAAGACTACTCTGTTCTTTAGCAAGAACACCACCCAAGCCAAGCAAGAAGAAATTAAAGAAATTTTGGGTGTCCCCAGTATTCAGCAGTATGAGAAATACCTGGGTCTCCCATCCCTTATTGGCAAGGAGAAGATAACTTGTTTTTCACAAATAAAAGAACGGGTATGGAGCAAAGTTAAAGGATGGAAAGAGAAGTTGTTGTCCCAAGCAGGCCGAGAGATACTCATTAAGGCAGTGGTTCAAGCCATCCCAACCTACACTATGAACTGCTTCAAATTGCCAGTGACGTTGTGCAAAGAAATTGAGGGTATTATCAGAAGATTCTGGTGGGGTCAAAATGGTGATAAACGTAAAATCCATTGGCTGAAATGGGAAAAGTTATGTCAATCAAAAGGGGCAGGTGGTCTTGGATTTAGGGATCTCCAAAAATTCAATCTAGCTCTCCTTGCAAAACAATTTTGGAGACTCATGCATAACACAAATTCCCTACTCTACAGAGTTTTCAGTGCAAAATTTTTCCCGCAGGGAAATATCATGGAGGCATCAGAGAAAACTAGAGGGTCTTTTGCTTGGCGTAGCATCTTAAAAGCTAAGGATCTTATTCAATCAGGGATGAGCTGGCGAGTTGGAAATGGCAACCGGATTCCTATTAAAGGCTCAAACTGGCTTCTGGATGAGGGACATAGGCGTGTCCTATCTCCTCTCATTGACCTCCCCACTGATGCTAAAGTTGATGAACTTATCCATGGATCCCCACCCATGTGGAATACAAACAAAGTGCAGTCTTTGTTTCTTCCGTATGATGCTGAAGCAATCCTCAAAATTCCTCTTAGTGAAAGGGTGCAAGAAGATAAAATTTTCTGGTTTGACAATAGGGATGGAAAGTACTCAGTCCGTAGTGGATATAAACTGCTCCTAAAAGATGCTCGGGCCTTTCAAGCTGAAAGTTCGAGACAATGGGATCCCGACCCCCTTTGGAAGAGAATATGGGGAGCTCGTGTACCTGCCAAGATAAAATCTTTTCTTTGGAGAGCTTGCCACGACTCTCTTCCCACAAACTCGGGGCTTTTTCAAAGAAAGGTGCTGCCTAATCCCCTATGTGGTCTCTGCCTTAGCCAACGTGAGGACAGCTTCCATGCATTGTGGGCCTGTCCTAATGTAAGCCAGGTCTGGAATGGAGCTCATGAATTCTCTGTTTTTCGAAACTCTGACCCAAGGTCTTTCAGCGACCTTGTACGCCTTGTGATGCAGGCTGATTCTGATCTGCTGCTAGAGAAACTTGCAGTAACCTGTTGGCTCTTATGGAACAAAAGGAACCATGACCGTCATCATCCTCCAAGTGATCAATATAGCCAGATCTGGACCCGAGCTCAAATTGTCCTTCAAGAATATCTAGCAGTAACCACTGAAGAGAAAGCAGAGAAACAAACGCCACCTCAGACTCGATGGAGGCTCCCTGTAACCAACTACTACAAAATGAACTTCGATGGAGCTATATTTAAGGAATCCAACTCAGGCGGCATAGGAGTTGTTATTCGGGACCACACAGGAATGGCCATTGCCACTCTCAGCCAGAAAGTCCACGGCACTCATACAGTGGAGATGATTGAAGCTCTTGCTGCTAGGAGAGCTATTATTTTCGCCAAGGAGGTGGGCATTGATGATGTAGAAGTTGAGGGGGATGCTGAGACTATTATTAAAGATCTAAACAGCAATCATCCTATCTACACTCCCTACGGCCTTGTCATTGAAGATGCAAAAGCTGTGATCCAGGATTTCCAGCGTATCTCCCTATCCCACACTCGTCGCAGTGGCAACTCAGTTGCCCATGCTTTAGCTCGCAGAGCATCCGGATGTAATAGTTTTTCAGTATGGTTGGAGGAAGCTCCCCATGATATTACTCATGTACTAATGTCTGATTTACTTGCCCTTTAGTTTCAATAAAGTATATTTTTCTCAAAAAAAAAAAAAAAACCAATTAAGTAGAGTCATTGCCACATACAATGTTGAGGAGCCATGACCCTAGAAATGGAATTCACCAAATCCCTGCGGATACCTACCCGAACCCAACTTAGATGGGGTGGGTAAAATCCGTCATGTTAAAATTTTAAATGATGTGGAAGTGTATATACCGTTAGATATAAGAAATAAAATCTAAATCATAAAATGAACATATTATGGGAATTTGAAATAGAGAATATCTTATTCCCAGGATAATGTATGATTTTTCTACCAAACTTGAACTGAGCTTGGGCCTATCCTTGAAGACTTTGTTTTACATTTTCATGGGATGAGGACAAGGGGAAAAACCCCTCCACGAAGAGGGGTGTGGGATAAGATAGCACCATGGCCATCCCTAGCCCCCCTTACCAAGAAATTAATTAAAAAGACTTATAGCAAATATAATTCTTAACCTTTTAAAAGGTTTGGCCGACAAAAGTAGGACCCCCTACCTGTCCCAATTCTCTTTTAGGAAAAGAATTGGCTAATTGGCTCAATAATTATAGAGACATGGTATTTTTTTTCTTCTTGATTTCAGATTTTATTGTAACTTTTGCTTTTTATATCTTCTAAGTTTTAGATCATTCATGGCTTTGAAAAATTCATTAGTTGCATTGGCATTTTTTTATTCACTTTGGTAGAAATATTTTGAATTTATATTGGAAATAAAATTTTTAAAAATTTAATGTCACTACGGAAACGATAACAGATTAATTTTATTCTATGAAAGATGGTTATCGAGCATAACCTTCAAAGATACCAAGGTTTTTTTTTTTTTTTTTTTAATATCATATTACATAACTTTTGGATACTCGGTGGAGTTTAAAAGATGATAAGTTCGCTTTAGAGATTAAGTAGTAAATATATGTATAACAAAGTTGATTGATTTATAGGCAATATATTTATGATTATAACTTATTATAATACAAAAAATTAAGATTTGTGTGCTTGTGTGCACACGCGCATGTAGGAGTTTGTCTTTACTAATGTACAAATGTGAATACACTTTAATTCAAAAGAGAAAAACTTAAACTTTCTTTCACGTAATTAAGGACCGAATATATTTCTTAATTATTGACATGATAAACCATATCAATATCAATCGTGGTGGAAAAAGTTGTGAAAATTAATATTGTGTTCCTTATGTCAAATCTCTAAAAGATTAAAATCAATAAATCGTGGAAAAATGTCCACCAGAGATCAAAAGAAAAATTAACAGTGTGATTGCAAAAGAGCCACGTACAATAGAATGAAGATCTCAATTAAAAAGTTTAAAAGTGATTTTCCACTCTAGTGTTGGCCTCACCTTGGTCACATCTCAAAGTTAGGTAACAAATGAAATAGTCAATTAATCACTATAATCCAAATAATTTAGTGTTGGTGAAGATTTTCCAAGTCCAAAAGCACTCGGATCTCAAACAAGCTGACCTGCCTAATTCTAATATTTTCTCTCACCTAAGTTCTAGACTTTGTGACCAACTGCATTCCGCCACGTGTTTGTCCTTTTCATGCCCAACATGTCGGAACCAATGAAACAGTGCCCAGCTCAAGCCTCACCTGAGGTTAAGGGTCAACCATTGGGTTGATTATAATAAACCAAGTTTAGTTAGTCTAATTAAATTACTCTAAAATAAAATAGTCCATTAGAAAGCTGCCAAGTGGCTGTGTAGGATTGGCCAGCTGTGATTAAGAGTGGCGGCACTTTACGTGGCAGATATGGACGTTGACTATTTGACTGAATCCTAACCGTCGGATTGCGAGGTTACTCAGACGATTAAAATTCCTCAGTCATGCACATGCCACGATGACACGTGCACACCCTAAATGGAATTTATTTCCCGAAAGGGAAAGCTTTCAGCCATTCTCATGCCCAAATAGCAAAGGCCAAAGTACAGTACTTTGGATAGTTTGAAAATGACCAGTGTAAATTTCCATTCACTGACCTAAACCTTAAGAGGCATTATATTCAATGTATCAGATTTTTTTATTCTTATTTTTATAAAAGAAAAGAAAAGAAAAAGTGGGTGAAGATCAATAATTTAGGGAGCTAACTTGGGTTTGGTCCAAGAGGGGACTTTGTAAAATTTCTATATTGTGTAGGAAATGGGGTATGGTACACAAAAAAGTAGGCCTATACAGTGCTCCTAACATTTAAACTGAGAAACTCAAAAAAAAACATTTAAACTGAGGAAAATGATATCAGATAATTGGAGAAAAATACAAGCAGTTGTGGAAATTTTGATAAAATAGGTATAATTTTGACTGTTCAAAATAGTTCAATTAAACTTTTCGGTGAGTTCATTGTTGTCCATACATTAGTTTTGAAAAGTTTTATGACCCCTTTTCAAACAATAATTCTAGAAACGAGATATATTTCAATACTGTCAAAATGACACACGTTGTTAATGATGGACAAAACAGCTGTAAATTAGTATTCCTATAACATTAGTACTCCTTTTCAAAACCTGCTTTAGGATCGATAGTAGTTGCTTGACTTGCTTCTTTGGATAGTAGCTGAGCGTATTTGGCAGTCACACACCACTTTCCCTATGAAAGCAACCTTTAGGTCATCAAGAAGTTCTCTCAAACAAATTTGTGACCATAATCAACTTTAAATAACTTTATTTTTTTATAAATAAAATAGAGATGATCCTATTATAATCCGGTGATGCATTTTCTATTCTTCTTCTTTTATGACAGTTCATTCCCATCTCTACCCTCTTAAAATTAGTTTTTTTTTTTTTTTTTTCTAAAATAAAAACACCATGATCGTTCTAACAAATTCATAGTCAAAATAAAATGTGAAACAAAAATGGTAGGGCCTCCTTCTTAAAACAACAACAACAACCACAAAGAAAAAGAAAAAAAAAAAAGACTTATCAAAAAAAGGACCCTAAGATTCTAACTTTCTAAGCAAATTCGTCCAAAATGGCAGGTAGTTTTTAGGTGGATGGTTCTATTTTCTAGTTTTAGATTTAATGCTTGAATCATTCCCCTCCCCCGGCGGCGGACCCGGCCATCCCTCTCCAAAACAAGGAGAGCTTCAAGGGTTAATGGGTTATTGACCAAAATTTATGATTCCCATTCTCTGTGGCTGATGCTTGAGCGTACGTACCAGTTATATTTCTCATACTTCATTTATAAACTTCTAATATATTATGGTTTTCTTCGATTCTCAAGTAGGAAATCATTTGCATCTACTTCAACACGACATGAGAAGGTTATTTATCATAATTAAGTAGGTGGCTAGCTAATAATGATTTTAAACAATTTGACAAGTTGTCCCGTCTTAAATAGTACTAATACATATCAATATGGAGAGGTCTTTCAAAACGAGCACACCATACACGAAGATGAAGATAACTAATAAGTAGGTTTTGAATGCTCATGTAAAGTAAGTTACAAAACTTGCATGCTTGACAAGTTGAATCAGATCTTCAGTTCTTGAAGGAAGTAAATGTATTATTAGACTACAGTAGTATTAGTTTATCAAACTTTAGTTATTAAAGTTATTGCAGCTTGAAACTTAAAAAATTGATTTATGTGTATATGATTCTTCAACCTCTTTTTGTCTTAAAATTTTTACTACCTTTAAGTTAAGAGTTTTATAATTATTGGCATTGGTGGATCGATTCTCCAATAAAAAAGAATTTGGGTTTGAATTCTCCTTCCTCCATTTAAAAATAAAATAAAAAAGTTCTACGACCTTGAAGAAAACTGTATTGAATGTAGTGATAGTATGATGTACGTTAGTCAAATATGTATAATTAGTCAAATTACATTCCAATAAGGATGCAGAATATTTCTCATTGCCACATATGTGTGTGATAAACTAGTTTTGGTGAATTTAAGAATTCAAAGTGTACTATAATTATATTTGATCATTTTGATGGAAGAAAGTGAACTCTTTGATACAATCCTTATACTAAGAAATTGTGTAGATAATTTAGAATGAGAACGTACGTTATTGGTCAGATGATGAAGTCACAACATTTGTTATGTAATTACTGCAAATTATCTTACTTCAAGACATCTATAAGAGAGAAACATATGGAACACATAAGTTCCTTAGATGCAGTACATTATGTTCATTAATTAAATTCAAACACATAACTGAATTGAATTGAATTGAGTTGTCTGTGGAGAGAAATAATGTTTGTGCTTAATGGATCAATATAATCATATGTTTGAATTTAATTGGAAAACTTAATGCATTGTCAAGGTCAATTTAATACATTTTGAGGCCTACGGAGATAAATTTAAGTAAGCTTTTAAATATTTAATTTAAATATCAATTGAAATTATTTTTAATGAAACAACTTAAGATTTTAATTGGGTTATATTTCTATTGGATAAATATTTTGAGAGTCTTCTTGGAGATAGATGAAATAATGCAAAATTCACCTATATATATATTTAAATCAATTATAACTTTACAATTTTTGAGACATTTTATATAATTTTTTGGACCTTTTGTTCATGTAATGGGGACCTTATAGATCCTTTATAATTTTTAGGAGCAGGTGTGGACCTTAGGCATAGGCCTTGAGTAGCTGAGCCAATACTGTGTAATCTTGAGATAACACTTCATGTAAGAAATTATACCTAAATTTTTCATAACACATAAATTGGAATGCTTAAAGCATTTGCATGTGTTTTGCACGTGTTTAGCAAGCTCCTCTTGAGTTTCCAAAGAGGATGATGTCACAGAGGCACCTTTTAAGTTTTATGAACACCTTAAATCTTACTAATTATGTAATGGAAACATAAATAAAAAAATAAAAAAATCATGGAGAAAAGCGAAAGAAAGAAAGAAAAAGTGACGAGGAAACTTTTTTGAAAATTCATATCCTTTTTTTGCTAAATGTGCATTATATTACAAAGAAAGAAGGAACAAGTCTCTAATCCAAGCCTCTTTAACAGAGGAAGGGAGATTGTCCTTAGAACAACAAAAAGGAAGGCAAAAGGAGGGTGCAACCTTGGCAACAGAGTGGGCCACATGGTTGGCATCTCTTTTGACCCAAGAAAAAATACACAGAGGAAAAGATAAAGCTAAGTCTAAAGAAACAGAAGTTAAATGTCTAATCTTCCAGCAGCTCTCATCCAAAGGGCAGGCCAGCGCATCAATACAGGATTTAGCATCACTCTCAACAATGATGTTGACAAAATGTTCAGCAGCAGCAAGTTCAAGGGCCCAGATGATAGCAGCTGCTTCAGCCACAGTGGGATCAAGAAAAGGAGTATGTTTTGCCCAAGCTTTGAGTAAACAACCATTGGAATCTCTAGCTACCGCGGCAATGACAGCTTTGTTATCACAGATGGCAGCATCCACATTGAATTTAATTGTACCCGGGGTGGGAGCCTTCCAACAAACAATAGGCTTTTCAGTTTCAAGGTCAGTAACTTCCAAGGAGTGAATGTGTTCAACTATTTTGGATTCAAGGGACTTGATAGTTGTTAGAAGGTTGATTTTGTGGTTTTGGTGGATGACTTGGTTCCTTAAGCTCCATATATGGTCAAGAGTGACAGCAAAATGGATTGAGGTCTGAATAGATAAGGAGCTGGCTGCATGGGACTGCCCAATTGGGATGTGAGGTTCACATATAAGCTTGATGATGTCTTTACTTGAAGTAATCGAAAGGAGGTTGGAATGGATACCCCAACTTGTACCAAACCATATTACTCTAGCTATAGAGCACTTGAAGAATAGGTGATCAATTGATTCTTCTTCCATCTGATATAAAGGACAGTATGTATCACCTGTTCCCATTTTAAGGGCCAGACTGAGTTTAGTAGGAAGGGATCCTGATGCTATTCTCCAAATGAGCATTTTATACTTATCATGGAGCTTCAATTTCCAAAGTCCTTTCCAATTAACTTCATCAGGTTTCTCATCATAGTTGAACTTAGCATTGATGGTTGACTTGACTGTGAAATTTCCTTTATGGTTGTGGATCCAAACAAGTTTGTCTTTCTTTGGTGTGGTTGGAAGGATGATTTTCAATATTGCCTCAATTGAAGTTGTGTCAAACATGTTACCCAAATATCAACCTAAGAGTGGGGGTGATTTAGGTTGAGGCAAACTTTTTCGATTTAAATGCGGAATTAAAAACTATCTTCAAATAGCAAATGTTGATTTAGCAAATGTTTGATCACAATTGCAATATAGATATGATATGAAAATATAAGCTTGAGAAATGATGGATTGATGTAAGATATTTTCTTTTCTTTCTTTGATTTCTCTTGTATGCTCTGTGGTTGTTTTTGTTTCTCTCTTCTATTCTCTTTATATATTGTTCAATCAATCTACTAAAGGAAATTTGAATTTGAAAATTTTTGTTCGTTAGAAAACACAATCATGATTCTATATAATTTTAAATGATAAAGTGCCAATGTCAGAAGATTGTTTTAACCGACCATTTGAAAATGGCAATCAGCCTTTTGAATAATTAGCATGAATTTTTAAAATTCAAATAAACGGTGCCAATGTTAGAAGATATCTTTAACCGACAATTGAAAATGGCAATCAGCCTTTTGAATAATTTGCATGACTTTTTAAAATAAACGGTGCCAATGTATGTCAGCTTATATTCATTACTTTTCTGCACTAAACTTTGCTGCAAGTCTTTGGCAGAGCTTTGATTCTCCAACGGACACATACTTAATTCAATCAATCAAATTGTTTTTATTGACTTTGAAATCTTTTAAAAAACTTTTCTGCTTTTTGTCAGCACAATTTTTAGCCAAAGATATCCAAATCTGCTAGTAGCTAATTTGTATGACTTTTGGAGATTCATGGGTTATTATTCCATGTGATTCATGTAATTAATTCAAACCACCTAGCTTGTCAATCACCTTTAATAAGCTTGTGCCACTAATTATGTAATGGAAACATAAATAAAAAAATAAAAAAATCATGGAGAAAAGCGAAAGAAAGAAAGAAAAAGTGACGAGGAAACTTTTTTGAAAATTCATATCCAGTAAGCCAATCCTTTAGCTTAGCACTTGCTATATTCAAGCGAAAAAAAAAAAAACACTTAGCACTTTAATCATACCCATCGGCTGATTTCAATCTCACCTTAAGAATATGTATTTCATTGAGTGAAATCTCTTACAGTTTATTACAATTCTTTATATTAAGCTTACAAAAATGAACCATATATTTATCATCCATAACTGTTGACCACTAACTCAGTATTTTCTAAATAATTTCTACTATTTTATCAAAAAATAATAATAATAATAATTCACAAGTGTACCTCTATATGTCAGTGGATCATTGAAAATAATTGGATAATTTGTACAAAATACACATATTATGCATAATATTAAGGAAATAGTTTGGCTACAAACCAGTTTGTAGTCCACTGGCTACAACCCACTATGTGGCGACTAATAAGATCATCAATTTTTACTTTTAGTCACATAACCTATTTAACAAGTTATGTGACTTTTTTAAATAATACATATAGATGGTCTTATGAGACATGAATTACCACGTAATGGGTTATAATAAACTTTCTTATGATATTAATAGCAAAACCAACTTCGAAATTTACTAGACAGTATTTAATTCCTATTCCTATATAGGACAATAGGAGCTCTGTTATTAAAATCTCAATTTGAATCTTAAAATCTTACGATTTTATGATTTAACATCATGAAAAAGATTCAAATCTTAACTAAATCTTAGAGGTGGTAAAATCTTCATAGAATCCCGATTTGAATCTTAGAATCTGTAGAATCTCGATTTTCTTCCAATTCTATACGATTCTACTGCACAAGATTTGTTCGGATTTTTTAGGTTTTTTTTCTTTTTCTTTTTTGGGCCTCCAATGAGAATTTTACTTGTGTTGGGCTGATTTTTAGTATTTTAGTAGCCCAAATACTAAAATAGCTCATTAAATAAAATAAAAAACAAAACAAACCCTAATTCCCTAAAGTGGTAAGTCTCCCACAAGAATACAATTACTGAAGCAGAAGTACAGAGAGAGTGAGACTTAACATAATCATAATAAATACCTAATACAAGACGAGTTAGGCCCAACATCAAAATTTTCCTGAGGAAAGGAATTAGTGGAGACGCAGGGGATTGTACCTTTTTTTGGAATTAGGGCCACGTCTAGAGAAAGGGTATTGCACGAACCCATTAGTGTTTTTTTTAAGAGCCATGCAAAGGGTGCGACGTCCTTAGGTCCAGAGTCTACTACCACTGAGGAATTATCCAGCTCATCTTTGACAGGACACACCTCAAATGTCATGGTACATGGCTCCGCGGCCACAATAGGACAGGCTCCCTGGTCCAGCTCCCCTGTTAAATGAGGTGGTGCCAACATTGCTTCAATCGCATTGCATGGAGGACAGGCATAGATCCCCGGAGGGGACTCAGCATTTTCCATCCTAATCCAGTGGCCAAAGACCGGAAAAAGCAGACCGAACTCATTCCGAAGCATTTTCTCATCCCTGACACAATCCCTAGTGTCATGCCCTATGACACCGCACCGGTAACAAATTCCCGGAAGCCTTTCATACTTCAAACCAATCCATAGGTCCTGATGGTTATCTTTAGGAAGGAGGAAACCAGGGGACAGGGGGGAGGTGAGATAAATATCCACTCTAATGCGAACAAATCTTTGCCATTGGATTCTCGGTTCTCCCACGAAGTCCACCTCAACAATAGTTCCAACTTTACCACCAATCTAACTGATATAGTCCTTATGTTGCCAGAAGGCAAGAAGAAGCCCATGAACCTGGACCCAGAACGTAGAAGAATTAAAATCAATTTCCTACCAAGTGAGGATTGGGTTCCATCTTTTCAGAACAAGATGGGCACCGCGAAGTGTCCAGGGTCTTTGATTAAAGGGCAAACTCTGGTCAGCTTCGTGCTCAAAAGAAAATGCAAAGATATTCCTATCCATTTTTTTAATATGGAAGGGCTTGGCCGATCTCTAAGCCTTATGAAGAATATCAGTACCAATTGTGTCATAGAAGTTACGGGGTGAGAGGATTTTACAAATAAGGATGGGTTGGAGAGAAGGGGATTCATTGGAACTGGAAGGAAGGATAAGTCTGTTATCTGCGCAGCTCACTCTCTCCGTACGAGCAATTAAATCTTCAACTAGACCGACGAGCTGGCTGTCACTAGCCATGTGATATGGAGGAGGGGATGAGTGGGTGATAATACAAGTACTGGGAGGAGTCCCAAAGAAAAAGCTAGGTCTGAAGGCCAGGAGGCTATAGGATGATAGACTAAAATAATAGCAGATGAGAAGAAACAAAGGAAAGATATAAAAAAGGCTAAGAGGGTCAACCTACAACCACAAAGATAGGTCAATAATGGTTAGTGGGGCCACAGCACCACCGGGTCTGAGCTAAGGGTAATAGGTAATAGGGAAGGGTATCATGATGGTACGGAGAGAAAGTTTTGCAAGCTCTTACAGTCTATTACAATTCTTTATATTAAGCTTACAAAAATGAACCATATATTTATCATCCATAATTGTTGACCACTAACTTAGTGTTACCCAAATATCAACCTAAGAGGGGGGGTGATTTAGGTTGAGACAAACTTTTTCGATTTAAATGCGGAATTAAAAACTATTTTCAATTAGCAAAAAATTGATTAAACAAATTTAAGAACACAATTCAATTGCAATATAGATATGATAGGAAATTAAGCACAAGTATATATAAGCAATTGAATAAGTAAAAGATAGAGATAGAGAAAATCAAACACAATGATTTTTATCGAGGTTCGGCTTCCCCGCCTACGTCCCCGCCTCAAGATCACTTCTCGAGGATTCCCAAATTCACTAATTTGACAATCTTCTTCCGGGTGAAGATCAAACCGTTACAAATCTTCCTTACACAGTGAAGAGTAACCACCGAGTGAAAAATCCTTTTCACTCCTTAGGATTTATACCAAAACCCACAAATCTTCCTTACAAGGTGAAGAGTAACCACCCAGTGAAAAATCCTTTTCACTACTTAGGATTTATACCAAAACCCTAACAAAAACACTCAATAGTTTCAACAAGGATTTGTTGTACAAAATAAGGCTCTCTCAAAGAGTAGTTGTACACAATATGCTCACTCTAATAGTATATCAAAGATTTGATCAATATGGCTCAAAGAGTATTTAGAGGAATTTAATTTTCAATCAAAGATTTTGAATGATATGAAAATATAAGCTTGAGAAAGGATGGATTGATGTAAAAGATATTTTCTTTTCTTTCTCTGATTTCTCTTGTATGCTCTCTATTATTTTTGTTTCTCTCTTCTATTCTCTTTATATATTGTTCAATCAATCGGCTAAAGGAAATTTGAATTTGAAAATTTTTGTTCGTTAGAAAACACAATCATGATTCTATATAATTTTAAATGATAAAGTGCCAATGTCAGAAGATTGTTTTAACCGACCATTTGAAAATGGCAATTAACCTTTTGAAAAATTTGCATGACTTTTTAAAATAAACGGTGCCAATGTATGCCAGCTTATATTCATTACTTTTCTGCACCAAACTTTGCTGCAAGTCTTTGGCAGAGCTTTGATTCTCCAACGGACACATACTTAATTCAATCAATCAAATTGTTTTTATTGACTTTGAAATCTTTTAAAAAACTTTTCTGCTTTTTGTCAGCACAATTTTTAGCCAAAGATATCCAAATCTGCTAGTAGCTAATTTGTATGACTTTTGGAGATTCATGGGTTATTATCTCATGTGATTCATGTAATTAATTCAAACCACCTAACTTGTCAATCACCTTTAATAAACTTGTGCCACTAAGTCAATATTTCCTTATATTTGTCAAGCTTACTTTCAGCAAGGTGTGCATGTATTGCACGTAGGTGAAGGCATATGAGATTGTAACTCATATGCTCCTACAATTCTTACATGTCGGCTACCTTAAGAAATTTTTTCATCCGTAATTGATTTCATGATAGTCTTTAAATATTAATCTAGCCATTAATGTTGACTTTGTCAATATTTTGAAAAACTTTTATGTTTCATAAATTTTTCACCGTAAGAGATTTCTTCACATGGCTATGTTTAAATATCAAAAATATCTAGCCATTAATATTGACTTTGTCAATGTTTTGAAAACAATTTTCTGTTTCAAAAATTTTTCAACCGTAAGAGATTTCTTCACATGGCTATGTTTAAATATCAAAAATATCTAGCCATTAATATTGACTTTGTCAATGTTTTGAAAATCAATTTAAGTTGGTTTTAAAATTGAGCCTTAAGGATCAAATCTTAATAAACTTTACAAAACCTAACTCTTACTTCTCATATGTCTCGGATCATTGTCTTTGAGCTTGATTTCTTTGTCTTGAGATTTGATGACTTTGCTCTTCAATGGATTTACAACTTGTCAACTTTGCATTTGCTTGATATTTGAATTAGCCAATGTTGGTCTAATTAAATCAATAATCAACATTAAGCTTTAAAACATAAATCATTAGTTCATATGAAAATATCATTAATGAACAACTTAAAATCATGGTTATCATCAAAACTATATGAATGTCCTTGGATTAATTAGCCAATTAATAATTATTGAAACCTTGAGGCTAACACTTAGTATTTTCTAAATAATTTCTACTATTTTATCAAAAAATAATAATAATAATTCACAACTGTACCTCTATATGTTAGTGGATCATTGAAAATAATTGGATAATTTGTACAAAATACACATATTATGCATAATATTAAGGACACAATTTGGCTACAAACCAGTTTGTTGTCAGTATTGCTACAACCCACTACGTGATGACTAATAAGATCATCCACTTGTACTTTTAGTCACATAACATATTTAACAAGTCATGTGACTTATATAAATAATACATGTGGATAGTCTTATGAATTGTCACATAGTGGGTTATAGTAAACTTTGTTCTAATATTAATAGCAAAACCAACTTCGAAATTTAATAGACAGTATTTAATTCCTATTCCTATATAGGACAATAGGAGTGATGGATCCGCAGCTTGCTGTGGATACCGTTACAACTTTGTGCATTTAGATTGTTGCCCAACGTGTGGTCATGGGGATTAGGCAGCCCCAGCCCCACCCTTAACATCTGTATACAACTTCCAATTATGCATTATTAAAATAAAAAAAAAAAAAACAGATAATTAAATCAAACATTAGTGTTTATAACACTCTCAAGCTGAAAGAACAATTCATTGCCACATTTCCAAATGAAAAGGACTTGTTCAACGTGATCTCTAGTGGTTTAGTTTAGCATTTATTGTCATTGTTGGGCATAATATGCACGTATTTTAATTATTCATTTCAAAATAATAAACCGGTGGTGTGGTGGCGGAGAATTTGATTATCAAAATTGGATTTACCCCTAAAAAGACTTTCTGACTTGGATTTTATCAAAATTTTGATTAACTCAAAATCCTAAGTCGAGGAATGAATCGGATGGATTCGAAAATACCTCAATCAAGAGCACTTTAAAGTAAGAAGATATTGAAAAACATGATTACTCCCCCTAACTTTTTTGAAATGTCCCCTCCCACATACAATTTTTTATATATATAAAATTTAAGTAATGACTTCCCGTTAAATTTTTATTTATTTTTTTGGCTCCGCCACGGATGATAACGGCAATGAAACTAATGAACAAATTTACTTGCATTAATTAAAGAACGTGATACAAGCATTGAAGAATGTGTTACTAGTGTCGAAGAACTAAATTACACTACTTCTACTTGCATTGAAGTATATGTCAATAAGGAACTCTAAATAATTACAAGAACTACACTCATAGAATAATAAAAGAAGATTTTTTTGAAGAAAAAAAAAATGTTAATGTTGGATGTGTCCCCTTGATTCTCATGGGTAACCTAAGCAAATCAATAGTAAACATTTCTTGGATAATGACAGAAGAACTTGTAAATCCGTAAAATCTCACCCCATGCTTGATAGAATCTCAGCCTTCTATTAAGTAAGAAAATATACCAATTAAATTATAAAGGTATAGATAAGTCACAAACCATTTTTGATAAACAAATAAATAGCATTTTTGGGAGAAAAGAGACATATTAGTATGCATGGGAATTATTATGTGATATGGGTCAACTTGTATGCAAATCTCGTTTTGAGAATAAAAAATTGTTCATCATTGTAAAGAGAGGCACCCCACAAGATTTGGATGGAGTTAGGTCACATGAATTGCAATGGAAAATGGCGTCCCTGACACCAACATTATTGGTTTGAGGTATTTTGGAACAACATATAGGGTCGACAAATTTGCTTATCAAGCACTTTCAGGTTTGTCTAATGTCTTTGAACTTTTCGTTCA